>CAUYQV010140314.1:0-19337 GCA_963574575.1 Galagoides demidoff
GTGGTCCCAGCTACTTGGGAGGTTGAGGCAGGAGACTCGCTTGAGCCCAGGAGTTGGAGGTTGCTATGAGCTGTGATGCCATGGCACTCTACCCAGGGGGATAGCTTGAGGCTCCGTCTCAAAAAAAAAAAAAAAAAAAAAGATTAAATGAAGTCATAAGGGTAGGGCCCTAACCCTACAGAATTGGCAGCCTTATTAGCCTTATTGGCAGAAGTAAAATCCCTTTCTGCCACTCAAGGATACCGCAAGAAAGCAGTCAACTGCAGGTTAGGAAGACAGCCCCCACCAAACTGTCCTGCACCTTCGTCTTGGACTTCCTGACATCCATAACTGTGAGAAAAGAAATACGAGTATTTAAGCCACTCGGATCTGGTTATGGCAGGCTGAGCACGCTGAGACAGACCTGGTCCTGACTCCTGTGCATGCTGCAGTAAAGTCATATCCTGAGGTACTGGAGCTAGGCTTCAACAGATTCATAGTGTCCATCCACAGCACCATTCTCCCAGATTATAAACAGGAATTTAACTACTTCCTCTCCATCTAGATACCAGTAACCGATCCCAAATATCCTAGATTTCTCTAGTGGCTTGTGGGCTTCAATTTTCTGCCTAGTAGAAATTTCTGGCTAGGGTTTCGGGTGTGCAAGGAGAGACTGAACTCCAGGCTCTGGCCATTTTGGGTCCCTTTGTGTCTCTGCATAAGATTCAGATTCCCAGGGGAGTATCTAATGGGCCCCGTCTATGACAGGAAGTCAAGGGCAGGGCATATCAGAACCCAGGGGAGGAGGTAGAGCCATTTCCCAGAGGGAGGGATTCAGGGTAAACAAAGGCAGCACCAGTTCTCTGACTGAGGCTGGACTCCACAGCCGAGGCTGATGTACAACCCCAAGCAAAGCCCTCTGTGTCTCAGGGCCTCAATTTATTTATTTTTTTTGAGACAGAGCCCCAAGCTGTCCCCCTGGGTAGAGTGCTATGGCATCACAGCTCACAGCAACCTCCAACTCTTGGGCTCAAGCGAGTCTCCTGCCTCCACCTCCCAAGCAGCTGGGACTAGAGGTGCCCACCACAACGCCCGGCTATTTTTTGGTTGCAACCGTCATTGTTGTTTGGCGGGCCCGGGCTAGATTCGAACCCGCTAGCTCAGGTGTATGTGGTTGGTACCTTAGCTGCTTGAGCCACAGGCGCTGAGCCAAGGCCTCAATTTATTTGTCAACCAGGAGCAATACTTACCTGCTCACCTGACAGGTAAACATCAAATGCAACTGACGACACAGGTATCTTTGGAACTTAGCACAGAGACTCGTTATTGTGGCAGCCAGACGTCCTGCCCATTCCTTCCCTAAACAGCTGCTCTGTAGTTTCCCACTTGAAGCATTTTGCTTCCTCTTCTGGAAACCTTTCACATTTTTTCTACTGAAAAGACCTACCCCAAATGTGGCATTCTAGATCAGTTGTTTTCAGCTCCCACATCCCACAAAACACTCTTCCAAAGAATCTGGGTTTGTCTCATGATAGAAAAATATGAAAATTATTTCCCTGAGCAGGATGTGTTTATGTATTCAGGTATCCTGTGGTAGATTTACCTTTGGCAGTAAGTTTTAAGGACTCGGGGAACTGGCTCGGCGCCTGTGGCTCAGTCGGCTAAGGCACCAGCCACGTACACCTAAGGTGGCGGGTTCGAATCCCCAGCCTGGGCCCACCAAACAACAATGATGGCTGCAACCAAAAAATAGCTGGGCGTTGTGGCGGGCGCCTGTGGTCCCAGCTGCTTGGGAGGCGGAGGCAGGAGACTCACTTGAGCCCAGGAGTTGGAGGTTGCTATGAGCTGTGATGCCATGGCACGCTACCCAGGGGGATAGCTTGAGGCTCCGTCTCAAAAAAAAAAAACAAAAAACAAAAAAAAAGGACTCGGGGAACTGCAGTAGTTTTGTTGGGAGCAAATTAGGTTGCAGTGGTACTTTAATGAAGGTTGTATTGGGAGTGAAGGATTGAAGAAGCATTGCACATGCCCAAGGTTACTACTCACAGTGCTACAAGGTCACAGACAAACCGTCTTGGTAGGCAGAAGCAAGGCACCCACACAGTGAACATGAGCTTGGAGCACCTCCCTTATTTATACAGTGGACCAACCAGTAGTTTGGAGCATACTGGTTAGGATGATGAGATCATGTATAAATTCAAAATCAAGGCTTGGTGCCTGTAGCACAGTGGTTATGGCACCAGCACATACATGAGGGTGGTGGGCTCGAACTCCAGCCGGGGCCAGCTAAATAACATTGACAACTGCAACCAAAAAATAGCTCGGCATTGTGGTAGGCACCTGTAGTCCCAGCTGCTTGGGAGGCTGAGGCAAGAGAATCACTTGAGCCCAAGAGTTTGAGGTTGCTGTGAGCTGTGACGCCACAGCACTCTATCAAGGGTGACATAGTGAGACTCTGCTTCAAAAAAAAAGACTTCAGCTTTCATTTCATTGACCATAGCTATGTCCCATGGCCTGGGGGGCAGAGAAAAGAGCCATTGACTCTGCCAGATGCTTTAATGATGGCAGGCAAGGGAAGGAGCAGGCCTGGGATTAGACTAGCTAATCCATCAGTGTAGACTGTGTCTTCTTTCCACTTTCAGGCAGTGTAGTGTTTTTCAAACTGGACAGCTAAGAATCAGTAGGGTGTTATGAAATTAACTTAGTGGGGCTCAGGTCAGCATTGTTTTAAAGTAAAATAAAATAGAAAATACTGATGTTCCCCTCAGTGGTGAGGGTGAGGACTGTTTATTGACTGACATAGCTGTATCTGTGTTGTATCTGTGATGTGAGTTTCAGTCGGACAGATTTGGAGGCCGTAGCTGCAGGGTCGATGTGCAGGGGTTGTGTCCAGTTCCAGGGTCAGAAAGCCTGGCCCACTGGCCTCTCTGGCCATTTATGGTATCAATTTAGGCAAGTTACTAGAGTCTTTTAGATCCAGCTCTTCAACTGTAAAAAAGAGAAAATAACACATCCATTTCATTATATGTAAAAATGGGACATGGTGGTCACTCAGTGACTGTGCTGTTGGTATCTGCTGATAGCAGATTATTGCCAGGCCTGGCTTTAATAACCAGTTAGAGGCTCAGTGCCTGTGGCTCAAGTGGCTAAGGCGCCAGCCACATATGCCTAAGGTGGTGGGTTCGAATCCAGCCTCGGCCCACCAAAACAACAATGATGGCTGAAACAACAACAACAACAAAAAATAGCCAGGCATTGTGGTGGGTGCCTGTGGTTCCAGCTACTTGGGAGGTTGAGGCAGGAAACTTGCTTGAGCCCAGGAGTTGGAGGTTGCTGTGAGCTGTGATGCCATTGCACTCTACCCAAGGGGGACAGCTTGCAGTTCTGTCTCAAAAAATAAATAAATAAATAAATAATGGAGTTAGAGTCACTTAAAATCAGCAAAATCTTCACATGGAATGAGTGATGTTAAAATCTTCTCCCCTACAAAAAAATTACTTTGGCATAATGCCATTGACCTCATCCTATGTGATACACTAGCAAAGCTCCTAGGGAAAGTGTTCTTTTCTCTGCAGGAGGGATGATGTTGAAGACACACCTCATGACCCATCAGCATGGGGCCCAGGACCATGGAAGAAATCTCTCTCTGGCTGCAGTCCCAGGAATTGCTATGCTGCTTCTGGAAAACTAGGTTTTTTCAAACTTTTGGATCCTGTGGCTTATGGAACTGTCCTGTATCCTGCTTGCTCTGCTCTGGTGGGGGGTCCTCTCCAGCACAGCACGTGGGACTTGTGGTAGGACACCTCGCCTTGTTTTCCACTACCCTTTTCTAAGTCTCCTCTGCCCTAAGGATTCCTTCACATATTTTTCAGATCTTGCTTTTTGAGAGAGATGGCACCTTCCCTGGCTTGAAGCCCACATCCTGTGTGTAAAGTGGCACTTGAGCAACTCTCTGGGTGCAGGTCTGCGGCCACCTCAAGGGGCAATCCTGGCTCTGGCAGTCTCCCTGTCTATTTCTAGCCTCATAGAAGGATTCCACCGACAGACCCCTAGACAGTGCCCCTTCCTGCTGCCCCTCATGTCTGCCCATGTGGCTTGGGGTAGGCTGGGCATGCCTGTGAAGAGGACATGTGTCTTGCTCTCTGGGCCTGACACTCAGGGACAGCTTTCTTGAGCCTCAAGATTGATCACTCTACCTCTGAGGGAGAGGTGGCCAGGAGACGAATGATTCCTCAGCCCGGAGCAAATGATCTGGCCTAGCTGCTGGGATGCTGCGCGTCACCCAGGACCAGCTTAGAGCCTTGGCCAGAGCAATCCTCCAAGCGGACCCTCTTCCAGGTGAAAATGAATTCCCTTACCAACTAAATGGCTCACTCCACCCCACCCCTACACTGTACCTCTGTCCCTGCCTCTGCTTCCACCCAGGGAGTACAGTCCTGGAGGTCTGGGGGCAGAGTGAACCATGGACCAGGAGTAAGGTCACCAGCACTGACCCTTCAGCCTGCCCCAAACCCTGAACAAGGGGCTACAGGCCACAGGTGGGCCCTGCCTCGCCTCCCCCCCATACGCACAGGTCAGATGTATGGAACGGGGCAGCTGAACTCCACAGGGTTGTTTTAAATCCTGGATTCCAGAGCAGACCTAGCCACAGGCAGCAAGGATATCAAGGGCTATTTACACAACAGTTGTTATACAGGGCAGGCTTCACAGGCTGTGCTTGGAGTCACTCCTCCTATAAGCCTAGCTGTCCCTAGACCCTGGCTGCCAGGGCAGAGTGTGTGTAGAAAGTGGTAACCTGGGCTGTTCTCCCCTACTGGTCAGAGGAGGTGACAGTGGCTTCAGGAGGAGGCAGGTGTGAGGCATGTGTCAGGTAGATGAGACCCACAGAGTCCCCGAGGATCAAGGAGGGTTGAAGCCAAATCACCTCTGAGCAACCCAGCAACAAGGAGCTAAACTTTTATTGTGACAAAAGACACAACACAAAACTTGTTTCCGTACCCAGGCTTGGTGTGCAGCTCCTTGGCTTAGCCCATTGGTATTGCAGCCATCTGTCTCCACGGTAATGTCATCCTCCCCAACTGAAGCTCTTAGAGCTACAGTTTGTAAATGGTCTCATTCAACACATTTTTTGTTTGTTTTGGTTTTGGGTTGGGGGAATTGGCATTCCTGGGGGGGGGGGGGCTCAAACTCATTCAATAGGCTTTGATTGGGCTTCTGGAGGGGAACTGCTCTGAATGAGTGAAGAGGTGAGATGGGCTGGTTCCAGCCAAGAATGTGGCAGCCATCAGGGCAAGAGGGAGTGGGAGATAGTAGGCCCAGGAGGGGGAGGAGGAGCAGAGACTTCTTGGCCCCACTTGGCAGGAGGAACACCTGAAAGTGGGTGGAACTTCAAAGAGATGTTTTTCCAGTGGTCAGCCTGGCCTGATAAATAGCCCATGTGAGTCCCTGGTCGGCAGGGAGCTGGTGGGGCAGGGGTCCCAGGGCCAAGGACACAAAGGCATGGCTCTGTGAAAAGCCCAGCTTTCCAAACCACAGAGGGAGACAGAAATATGTGAGGCATGCTGGCTCTGAGAGGCTCTCATCCTCGGGCCACCGACCCCCTGGACCGACTTCAGATAAATTACAAGCCTGCCCACAAGTACTTTGGTGGGAATCTTGTTTTTCTTCTTTCAGACAAAAAGCAGATTTGCTGACAGATAGGGACCAGGGGGTTGGGGTGAGGGGGAGGTCACCTAGGATCGCAAAGCCACATGGAGAAGCATTAAATCACCAGTTAATGAGATGCTGCAGTTCCTCAGCTGGAGAGACTGGAAGATTCAGGAGAAACCTCTGGAACCACTGGGAAAGGCTGCTAGGCCTGGCTGCTTCCCTTACTCTCAGGGAACTGGACCAGGCTGGCAGGACCAGTGGTTCTCATTTCCTCCCCTGGGAATTATTAATAATTCCTCACAAGGGGAGTGGTGTTATTATCCCCACTGAGGCACAGGGCAGTGATTTGTCTAAAGTCACATCCCAGTGTGTGAGGGAGTGAGGCTCAGGCTGGGGTCTGGAGTCAGACTAACCTCTCCCAGGCAACTGCAGCTGCCCCTCCCTGCTTCTGTAATGCTCACATGGCACCTTCTCATGGGTTGTTTACCTTTTACAAGTGTATACAGTCAATACAACAGATATGATTGCGCTCACTTCACAGAGCAGGAGCTGAGGTCTGGAAAGGCTTCTGGCTGACCCCAAGGGCCTGCTACAGGTCCGCCCACATACACAAACGCACAGAGCAGGATCAGGCAGAGCTGGGTTTGCACACTGACTGTTGTGGGACCTGGGACCAGACGTTTCACCTGTCTGTGTCCAGCTCTGTTCATTTGTACACTGGTGATAATAAGCATATCCTAACCTTGGCATCGTTGTACACGGTCCATCTACTGCAGAGCTGGCACAAAAATCAATGCTCAGTGAATGCTTGTTAGCGTCCTCATCATCAACAGTGGCAGAGGAGTGAGCCATGAGGCCTGAGGCCAGCTGGATGCTGCTGACCAAGGAGGTCTGGGAGGTGTCCACGGATGGGGAGACCCTCCCTTTGGCAGATATGCCTGCAGGGAAAGCTCCACTTCCCCAAAGGGGCAGAAAAATGAAAAACAAGGGCATGATTTTATATGAACCCTCTTCCTGAAGCAGAAACACTGATGGTACATTCAAATGTCAGGGTTTGCTCCAGGCCCTGAGATTTCAACCCAGGGAAGGTGGCTGGTCATGGCTGGTTTTGTTGTAGTGTTGTTCAGTCCCTGGTCTAAGCCTTCACCAGGAGGGAGGTCTGGCTGGAGATAGCTGCTCCCATAGCAGTCCTCTGCTCAGTGGCTTCTGGGCTCTGTTCTCCATGTTCACACGGAGGGGCCATTTGGGTACAGGATATGACTTTTGTGGACCCCATCTAGGCATGGTCACCTAGTTGTGTCTTATCTTGACTCAGCTTTAGCTTGTTCTGGGGTGGCCAGGGTTAGGGGTCCCACAGTACTCACAGGGTCCTACATCTTTGTTGCCCAGCTCTTGGTATGGACACTGTTCTGGGTAAATGGGGTGACTCTTAATGATCCACCTTTTCTTTTTTTTTTTTTTTTTTTTTTTGAGACAGAGTCTCAGTTTGTCGTCCTCTGTAGAGTGCAATGGAATCATAGTTCACAGCAACCTCAAACACTTGGGCTCAAGAGACCCTCTTACATCAGCCTCCCAAGTGGCTGGGACTTCAGGCGTGGTCCCTGTCCCTGCCACATTTGCTTTTCCTCCAGGAGCCCCTGGTTTCCCTCCCACCACTCCGGGTTCCCTTACCTGCCCCCTAAACCTGGCAGCATGTCTCATTTCTGGCTCAAGCATTAATCCCAAGGTTCAGGTATTTTCCCGTGGGGGTCTTGAGGAGAGTGGCCAAGGAGGGAGGCTTTCCAGTCGGGATACCCTTCACCTTCTCGATGAACTGGAGCAAGGTATGTGAGGACTGTGAAGGTGGGCAAGTGGCAGCAGGCATCCTTGGGTTCCCAAGCCCAGTCCTCAGGCACAGAGGACTCCACTGTGTTATAGCTCTCCCCCATGGCTAAGGCGTCCTCAGAGGACAGCCCATCTACATCTGCGGTCTCCATCAGGGGCCCTTGGGGGGAGTTCCCTGGGCCATCCCCAGGGACTAGCAAGTTCACCCTCCAGGAAACTGACCTCTCACTGGGGAGCTTGGCTGGGCATGGACCCCCCACCCCACCTCCCCAGGGTGGGGGTGTCTCCTTCAGATCCAAGCCCACTCCCACCAGGGGCATCCAGAGTCTGGAAACAGGAATCTGGTGGGACCCAGGACGAAGGTGCAGAGGGAGCCCAGGGCGCTTCCCGGGAGTCCATGCAACCTCACACTGACACCCCAATTTCTCTCTCTCTCCTATAGGACGACCTGGCAGGGATGGGGGCTGCCCTGGTTCCATCCTGTCTTTGCAGAGGGGCCTCGATTAGAAACTCCGAGGCCGAAAGAAGCCACGAGGATACGAATCCAGTGGCCTGGTGGCCTGGTGGCCCGGCTCCCCGCGGTGGAGTCGAGTCCGGAGAGGCGAGGCGGGACTAGCATCCGCCCTGCCCTCCTCGCCCCTCCTGCCCACCCGGCGCCCGCGCTGGCCGCACCACCTCCCCCCACTCCTGCTTTGTCCCCACCGTCCTCCTAGTCACCTCCACCACTTCCCCTCCATGGTCCTGGGGTCCCGGGATAGAAGGCACCCTGTGCAGCATCTCTGGTGGAATATGCAGGGGTCCACCTCCGTGCCCTGCGTGGTCCCCAGCTGCCCTCACCAGGGGCGCCCCCTGCCCCGGGGCGGCGTGGGCCGAGGAAGCACTCCGAGGCGCTCAGCCCTCCGCTGTCAGGACTTTTATTGCCCACGGTCCCAAGGCCCCGGGCCCCGGGTCCCCTCCTGTCCCCAGGGCTGCACCAGGCCTGGCGGGCGGGCGAGCAAGCCTGGCTAGAAGAAGTTAACCACTCTGCGGAGCGACTGCACGCGGGCGCTGTGGGCCTCCCAGTCGGAGAAGCTGCGGAAGTCGCCCCTCTCCACCAAGTACATGCGGCCGCGGTAGTTGGGCTCCTCGTACAGGACCCACCTGGAGGCGGAGGAGGGATGGTCAGGTGGCTGCAACCGGGTCGGAGAGGAGGGCCAGCACGCCCCCTCCTGCCCTGGAGCGGTCCCCTTCACTCTGGGCACCATGTGGGGCCCAGGCCTGCCCTTGGCTTATGTTCTCCTCCACCCTCCACCCTCGTGGTCCATCAGTGCTGGGGAGTGACGCGTTTTGTGTGAGAGTTGCCCAGGAGTTGACTGGTTTTTTAATCAGTCCATGGCAAGGCCCGAAAGGATTGCAGGATGCGCTTCTGCTGTCATTGACAGCCCCTCACCACTACTCCTGTTCCCTAAAAGGACCGCCTTGCACAGGCTGGGCACCAATTAGGGCTATTCACTCATTCAGCCAATGCTATCACCGTCCTGCTGTGTGACCAGCGCTGTGTCAGGCATGGGAGGTGCCAAAGTCAGTCAGAGGGACATAGTTCCTGCCCTCTCCTGCCTTTCGCTGCTGCACACCAGTGGGAAATGGGCAGAGGGCAGGACACACAGGAGTCCCCATGGGGTCCTTACACAGCTCTAAGTGCCTGCCCAGCACCAACAACCCAGACAGCAGAAAAAGGACAAGTACTGTGGAGCTCCTGGGAGGGGGTGCTGGTGGGGGCAGGAGAGAGAGTGGCCTACCACCTCCTAGGAGGCCAAGGGACCAGCCCAGGTAACCAGGAAGGTCTAGGGGGAGGCAGGAGAGGACACTAGGAGGAAGAGTAGCCTCTAGCCTCTGGAAGGGAAGTGTGTCCAGAGAAGGGACCTTAGGACAGCTGGGGAGCAGGGGCTGGCCCAATCCTGTCCTTCCTTTATCATTTCAGAGACAAGTGTGGCTTGTCACACCTAGTGTCTGGTACAATCTGCTGCTTCAAGGGTCAGGGACAAGAATGAAAAGAGGTGGAGGATGGGAGTGAGTACGGAACTAAGATAGGCCTGGTCCAGTCTAAGGCAATCTCACACCCAGGACTCTCCCACTAAAGGCCTCCCCACCTCCACACTTATGGTCACAGCTGGGGCCTTAGTGGACTCTCAGGTTTACACCAACCTCCTTACGGTGGGAAGGGCAGAGAATACTCCAAGTAGTGTCCTGGACCATTACCCTGAAGCTCACACAGTGTCCCCAAAAGGACAGAACAGAGAATCAATTGGGTATCCCCAGAAAACCTTCCCTCCCCTGTCCTGGCTGTGGCTGTTGGGAGGACACAGGAAAAGGAGGGGCCTGGCACAGTGGTTCAGCTCATAATCCCAACACTTTGGGAGGCTGAGGATAGAGGATCACCTTAAATTAGAGACCAGCCTGGGCAACAGAGCAAGACCTCATTTCTATAGAAAATAAAAATAAAAAAGTTAGCCAGGCACGGTGTCATGTGTCTGTAGTCCCAGCTACTGAGGAGGCCGAAGCAGGAGGATCGATTGAGCCCAGAAGTTCAGGGCCATAATGGTCTATGATGGCACCACTGCACTTTGCCTGGCCTGGTGATAGAGCAAGAACCAGTCAAGAGGAAAGGAAAGGGAAGGAAAAGGAAAGAGAGGAAGGGCACGGCCTGTCCACATCAGCATTGTGCCCTCCCTGGGGACAGGAAGTGAGGGTGGCAGAAATGCCCAGTGCATTTCCCTCTAAGTACCCTCCAGGACACATCAGAGGCCATAGGTCATCCTTGATCTGACTTAGAGGGAGGTAGTGGAAGGCTCCTGCCTCATTTTACCCCACATGAGATTCCAGGAAAGGGCTCCTGGACATGTCACTATCCAGACCCAGGGGATCCAGGAGTGTCACCATCTGGGCAGCTTCTCCTTGGCAGGAGCTTAAGTTTTCTTTGAAGAGTTAAAGTCATAGGAGCCACAGGCTGAGCACACTGGGGACCCTCACTTGTTACCAGCTTCAGTAACATCCTGCTCAGCAGCTCCTCACAGGGAGGGTGGGGATTCAAGGAGGAATACGCACCTGCAGTTGAAAACATTAGCTCCTATCTTCCACATCTTTCTCTGAACAAGCCCCTGGGTCTCCGGTGGGGGTGATGGAGGGGAGTGTCTTGGGTCTCAGACCTCTTCCATATGAAAGGAATGGAAAAGTCCATGTGGCTTTGGCCTCCTGAGACACAGTTTAGCTAGCAAGTTTTCCAGGGAAAACTGTTCCGTGAATCTACTCCTAGATTCCCAAGTGCCATCAATTTAGGGCAGATGTGGAATTTCAGAAAGGCAGAGAAATAGGCAGAAGAAAGACAGAGATGAAAAAATGGAATCCTGGAGGGGGCCAGAGTGACAGAGAAACACCAAGAAGGGAGCCAAGGTCGGGCCACCCAGGGCAAGGTGGCCTGCTGTACGGCCATCCTCCATGTCCCTGCGGGATTGGGTCTAGGACCTCCCACGGATACCCAAATCCCTGATATAAAGTGGCACAGTATTTGCATGTCACCTACATAACATCCCTCCTATACAGTAAGTCCTCACTTAACATTGTCAATAGGTTCTTGGAAACTTCAACTTTAAGCAAAATGATGTAAAACAAAACAATTTTTTTCTCATTAACTTTATAATGAAATGATGTTGAACTAAAGGATATTATTGGAGGACCTGCCATACATGCTTTTCTTTTCTTTTTTTTTTTTTTTTTTTGAGACAGAGCCTCAAGCTGTCATCACAGCTCACAGCAACCTCCAACTCCTGGGCTCAAGCAAGTCTCCTGTCTCTGCCTTCTAAGTAGCTGGGACCACAGGCGCCCGCCACAACGCCTGGCTATTTTTTAGATGCAGCCGTCATTGTTGTTTGGCAGGCCCAGGCTGAATTCGAACCCGCCACCTTAGGTGTATGTAGCTGGCTCCTTAGCCACTTGAGCCACAGGCGCCGAGCCTGCCATACATTCTTTTCACTTAAGTTTGCAGTTTCCAAGAACTATCCACAATGTTAAGTGAGACTTATTGTATAAATTGTCTCTAGATTACTTATAATACCTAATGCATTATAAAACTACATAAATACAGTAGCGCCTCCATAGCTGACCACCTCCTTAAGTTGACCTAATTTTCACAGACGGGACATGCACCACACGTATCAGTACAGTAGGCCTAATTCCTTACGTTGACCACCTCTGTGTACTGACCAATTTGTCTCTTGGGGGGTCAACTTACAGAAGTTCTACATGGTTGTTTTACTGTATGGTTTAGGGAATAATGACAAGAAAATTTATTTTTTTTTGAGATAGAATCTCACTATGTCACCCTTGGTAGAGTGCTGTGGTGTTACAGCTCACAGCAGCCTCCAACTCTTGGGCTTAAGAGGTTCTCTTGCCTCAGCCTCCCAAGTAGCTGGGACTACAGGATGACAAGAAATTTTTAAGAAAACATTTTCAATCAATGGTTGGTTGAATCCACCATGTGGAACCCATGGGTAGGGAGGCCAACTGTGACTCTGCCTCAGTTCAGGCTTTTTCTCTCCTCAGTCCCTCAGCTTATTTAAATGCCTTTGTGACATTCCCTGGCCCTAAACCTCCAGAACATAGAAGGAAAATGGTTCCTTAGCTGCTTAGACAGAGCCAGGGTCCTGGGCCAACCATGCCTGGAAGGGGGTCTTCTCTTGAGAGGAGGGGACTGAGGCCTGGGAAACAGGGAACTTGCTCTAGAACAGGGACAGACTTGGCTGAAGTCCCGCTGTGTCATTCACACACCAGGCCAGTTGATCTGAGTCTCAGCTTGCTCCTCCATACAATGGGTGTGATGATTTTTACCCTGTGAGGTCTAGAGGATAAAAAGAGATGGCCAACGTGGAAGTGGTCAGGTAAAGCTTGACACAGGTGAGTGCATGGGGCAATGTGGGCTGCCCTGGGCTGACAGAAGGAAACCTGAGTGTGCAGGGGCAGCAGAAGCACAGGCAAGCACCAGGTCCTTTTTGTTTCTATTTTTGTTTTTTTGAGACAGCATCTCATTCTGTTCCCCTTGGGTTGAGGATTAAGTGCTGTGGCATCACAGTGACCTCAAACTCCTGGGCTCAAGTGATCCTCTTGCCTCAGCCTCCCAAGTACCTGGGACTACAGGCGCCTGCCACAGAACCCCACTAGTTTTTCTGTTTTTAGTAGAGATGGGGTCTTGCTATTGTTAAGGCTGGTCTTGAACTCCTGAGCTCAAGCAATCGGCCTTCCTCGGCCTTCCAGAGTGCTGGGATTACAGGCATGAGCCACCATGCCTGGCCTCTGCACCCAGTTCTGACAGCTGCTCTGGAGCAGGGAAGACAAGCCCTCTGGGCTTGGGAAAATCCCTCCAGCTATTCTCTGCCCACCAGAGTGAGCCACCCAAAGCCCATCTTCTCGGGGAAGTCAGCATCTTGGTGGGGGTTTGCAAAGAGGTCCAGTTTAGGGGTTAGCTCTGCAGTATAAGAGGTGGCAGGGTGGGTAGGCCCAGCCACCTCAGAGCAGGTGGGTCCACTGAGAGCCTTTCCACCTCCTGAAGCCCCTGGGACCTCTGGATGAGCAGATGTTCCCTGGTTCAAGAAAACCAGACAGTCTATGCTGGGCATACTGCCTGCCCCATGCTCTAGCCCTATACTTGACAGGACCCCCACACCTGGCTGTGAAGGGCCCCATTGCGCCTGGGGGGCGCAGCCTTGGGGTGGTTACTCACGCTCCATCTCCATACACTTTGATGGCGTTGACACAGTTCTTGGCCCAGCCCCGGCTCTGGAGGAAGGGGCAGTCTTCCACCAACTCCAGGCACTGGCCCGTGAAGTTGCAGCCCTCAAAGATTTCTAGGCGGAAATGTTCCCCATGCTCCGAGAGCCAAGCAAGTGGAAGAAGAACAGAAAGAAAAGGCTCTGAGTTTCCCTCCCCGCGAGCAAGAGCCCCATGCAAGAAGGAGCTTCCAGTCACCCAGGGCTCAGGCAGCCAAGAATTCTGGGGCTGAGTCAGGAGGCCTGTGAGTGCCCTCACCCTAGTACATACACTTGGACCCAGAACCATGTTTATTCTTCCATTGAGATGTGGTTGGATAAAAGGGTTCAATAGTTTTAAAACATTTCAAAGTCACTGAACTAGTCCAATCTCGTCTTTTGACAGCTAAAGAACTCAAGGTCCAGAAAGGGCAAGCATGACTGACCACAGGCCAGTGGTCTCTGGGCTCCCCCCTAGGGTGCTCCTGCCCTGGGCATACTAACATCAGGCTCTGACTTCTCTCTCCTGGGCTGCAGGCCACAGGCAAGACTTCAAATGATAATATTTTAGTAATAGAACCTTTTATTAAAACATGAGCCAAAAATCTAAAACAAATAACAGACCTTGTTTGCTGAACCCCCTGCTGGCCTTGACAACATGGTTCACTAGGATCAGTACATACATCTCCCTGTGTGATTCTCTGTGTCTCCAAAAGACAGAGGAGTAGCCAGCTCCTGACTCGAGCAGAAGCCTGTGGGTCTGCGTCACAGCTGGCCTCAAGGACAGCTCTTAAGAGTGCAGCCTTCCAAAGGTACCCAGTATGTGTTTCAGATAACAGCATTATGCAGGATCCAGGGCTCACCATTTTAATTCCATTTTCCCAAATATCTGCGGCCTGGCAGAAACACTAAGAAAGCATTCATATGATTTGAGATGTCAAAGCCCAGCTGGTTTTGCAACCAATGTGGAAAAGAGAGGGAGCCCCTACAGAGGCCCTTTCCGCAGGGTTCCTCAGATGCTCAGAACTGCCTGGCCCAGGAATCCAGGGGAAAAGGACATGGCCAAGATTCTCTGATGGCAGCTGCTCAACCCTGGCCTCAGGAATCAGCCATTTCCCACCTGAAGCTCCAGAATTCACAGTAGGTCAGTTAGTACTTGTGAGCTGGGGGAATCCCGTTCCTCAAATCCCACCCTAGGGGCATCTAGACAGAAACAATCCTTGGGCATGGAGGGCAACACCTCTCATCTGCACAATCCAGTCACCCCATGGGATGCCAGCTCCTGTGTAACTCCAATAATCCTGCCTCCCGTTTTCCACTGACTGGCCAGTGATACTTCAGCTTCTTCCTTAAGTCACTCCTAGACCAGAGCACAGAAGGCTCTGGAAGGCGCTACAAGATCGCCTGTGCCAATGGACACACCAGACTCAAGTCAACTGTACTTTAGCTGAGTGCCCCCCGTCCAGCTGCAAACCCAAACCTACACTATTTTCTTTCTTTCTACCCTTGGTAGAGTGCCGTGGCATCACAGCTCACAGCAACCTCCAGCTCTTGGGCTTAGGTGATTCTCTTGCCTCAGCCTCCTAAGTAGCTGGGACTACAGGTGCCCGCCACATCGCCTGGCTATTTTTGTTGTTGTTGTAATTTGGCCAGGGCTGAGTTCGAGCCCACCACCCTCCATATATGGGGCTGGCACCCTACTCACTGAGCCACAGGTGCCACCCAATCTATATTTTCAACAGTGGTTTCCTGACACATGCATAAGAACTCTGCAGAGCACTCCCACCCCGTCCCCTGCAACTTGGCCCCTCCAACTCAGTCTCACACTTATGAGGATGGCTCTGGGCAGGTCCCTTTCTCATCATAGAGACCTTAAAGCTGAAAGGCCCACACTCCCTGATTCCTTGTCCCATGCCTGCCAGGCCTGGCCCTCAGCCATTCCAGCAGAAAACCTCTTTGTCCCCAGGGGAGTGGCCCACTCACCATTCCTACAGGCCGACAGGAGCCCATGTGGTCGTTGTGGCCATTCCATCGGAAGAAGTCAGGGTAGTCACCATGCTCCAGGATGTACTGCTGGCCCCGGAAATCAGGGTGATCGAAGCAGACCCAGGCTCCGCTCTCTACTCGGATGGAGTTCACTCGGTTCATAAAGCCTCGATCCTGGAAGTTGTCACAGTCCCCGAAGACCTCCAGCTTCCGCCCCGTGAAGTGCTTGCCCTCATAGAGAGTGATCTAGGAGGGCCAGTTAGAGAGCTCAGGGTCTGGGGCTTCTCTCCTTTGGTTTTGGAGGCTAGTGTCTGGGGCCCAGCACCCTCAATTGACCCCCAACTCTCAGGGCCCTAAACCGCCCCCCCTGCTGCACACTGTCGATGCCCAGCACTACCTGCTGCGGGGCTGGTGCCAGACACAGCTCCCGGCCCACCTGTAGGAGCAGGCCAATTTCAGCAGCTATTTGGGGACAGGAATTTCCCCTTTGTGTAAGTGCCCACTTGCCAATGGGCTCTTTTCAAACTTCCACTACATTTTTAAAACTCATTTTTGTTTACTATTAAAACACAACACCCATAATAACATTAAAGGAAATGTTTTCAAAAGAACAAACTCTCTCCCCAGCTCCATCACCATAATTCAACATTTCTTTTGCAGAAAGTCAAGCTCCTGTTTGGGGGCCTCCTTAACTGGAGAGGCTGAATCTGCCGAAGCCATGTCATGGCAGAGCCCTGGATTAGTGTTCTCAAAAGAGGGCTTTGTAAGTGTCACCCTGTCCCTCTTTGTTTTGTAGGCCACTCCTTTGGGTAACAGACACATGTCCGATCTGGAACTTTATCAACCCATCGGTAGTTCAGATGGAGGAAGGCATCACCGACAGGTTGTCCTGGTCCCCAAACTTAGCAATAACAATCCCCCAAAACTCACTTCCTGAAGTGGAACCTAAAATTCCAACCATTCAATAACTCTTTCAGTTTCAAGATTTGTGGCCCAAGAAGGACCCTGTCTAAGGACACTCTTGCTACCCAGGAACTGTCATCATTTGTGCCCTGGCAGCGTGTCCAGTCCTCTCAGGATAACGTGGTAGCACTGCCCTTCCAGGCCCTGTGGAGTTGGCATGGCCATGAGCTTTGGCCACTGGGATATGTGGAGCGTGGAAGCTTTGCTGGTCAGCATGGCCTGGGGTGCAGGGGTAGACAAACATCCCCAGGGGCTTTACACGCTGACCTATGGGGGCTGTTAGTTACTGGAGCTTCACCTGGCCCATGCAGACCAACAGGGCCATGGTATCACCCACACATGCTCTAGTGTGGTCTCTGGAGGCCTCAGGCTTTCAGATTACCTGGGGTAGGGATGCTGGAGAAAGGGGAGAGCCAGATGTGCCCCTTACCTGCAGGAGACAAGTCTGTTCAAGTCATTTGGGGAGACCCGGTCAGCCAAAGTATTGGAAGGTCCCTCAAAAAAATCTCAACATTTTGCAGAGACCTAGCCCCAAGTGCCCCCTGAAAAGATCCTGAGGAAGGAAAAGCTGCCTTTAAACCAGCTTCGGGGTTGCAGAGCCGGGGCTGGGGACAAGCCAAGGTTCCCCCACCTCAAAGGAGTGAACAAGTGTGCCCACCCTTCCTGCTCTTGGCAGGTGGGGTTGGGACCCCAGAGAAGGGCGTGCAGGCTAGAGCCCTTCTACCCACCCACGCCAGAGAGGGTGTGGTGCTCCACCGCCCACTGCAAAACCGCCCATTTTATTAAGAAATTAAACCAACTTTGCTTGGGTTTGTCAACAGTGTGCCCCTCCCCACCATGTTCGCGCACAAGGGTCGATGGTGGGGTCCCCTCAAGCCCCCTCCAATCCCCGCTCCGCGCGGGTTTCCCGGCGGTAGGCAGGGGAGAGGGCGGCACTCACCTTCCCCGAGCGCTGCGCCATGGTGCGCCCCGGCGTCCCCGCCGGTGGCGTTTATACCGCGAGGCACCCTGCTGGCTCAGCGCCGCCCCAGACAAAAGATTTGCTTGGCCTGCCCCAGCGCGCGTTAGTGCTGTCGGGCGTGCTAAACCCTCGAGGGGCCGCCCGGCTGCTGGGACCGACCAGCGGCCACCCTGTGCCACCTGCACGTCCGTCCGGGCCCCAGCCCAAGTCTCCGAGTGATCTGGGAGGTTACTGCGGCAACCCGAGGCAGGGCATAAGACCCCTTCCCTCCGTGACCCCTCTCCCCGAGCCGACCAGACCCGCTGTCCCCTGATGAGTCAGGGCCACAGGCACTGCCCAGAGAGGGGTAGGAGGTGACGGTCCTGGTCTCCAGACTTTCTTTCCTGAGGGCGCCTCTCTGCCCCTCAGGGCTGCTCTGACCTCCCCAGCTCACTCCCCACTCATCCTGCTGCATGCAGTCCCACAGTGGCGCCAACTTGTTTCTCTGGACAGGTATGGAGCCCTGGGTTCCCTGGGGCAGAGAAGACAGCCGGAAGGGGCTCTGCCTACGCCTCTGGTCTTAGCTCCACACCCCTGCCCTGGACTTTCTGCAAAGCCATCACCCAAGCCCTGGGCAGCCCCACCTCCTGCTTTGTCCCTGCCATCCTTTCTCCCCGGGATGCTGTCCTTCTCTCTCTCCCCTTGAAGATTCTGCCAAGGTGCCCAGGCCCTGACCTGCACTGCCGCCAGCTGAGGGGCCACAGTGCTCTGCACCCCTGCCTCTCTCTATGACCTCGTCCAGACCACCTTGGATGACAGGGATCGGTTTCCAAAATCATGCAGCCTCACTGTGGGGGGAGAATTTCCTAGGACACAGAAGTTCTTGGCGGTGGTAGAGACTCAGATATGTCCGTGGAATGAGCAGAGTAAACATCGACCACCTCAGCGTGTGTTAGCCCCAGCGGTGGGGGAGATGTGAACACAAGCAACCAAGAGCAGGTGGAGGGCCCAATGTTAACAGGAGCGACAGGATCCAGTGGGGGCGGGGCTCTGAGATCAAAGGAGAAGCCCAGGGGGCTCCACAAGGTCCCTGCGGAGGGGGAGGAGCTTGGGGCAGTGTGGGCTGCTCCTCTACTCTCCAGAAAGTATATTTTTCTCACCATTTCACAGATGACACACTTCAAGGTCAGGAGAAGGGAGACATGTGACTCTTGGGGCAGCTGGGCTGGACTAGAACCCCACCTCACCCTTGAACCCAAGGTCAGCCTTCCCTCCCCTCCCACCCTTTTCCCCACCCAGAGGGGCCTCCACAGGCACCCACAGTGGCCAAACCACACGCTCAAACTTTGTCTCTGGACATGGGCCCTGGTAGGGACATAAAATTAAAAACAAAATCTCCTGCCAGCCTAGAAGGCCTCTCCACAAAGGTAGAAGAGAAAGAAAACAGTTTTATTATGGAAGAAGCATTAAACCAGAGTCTAATGTGCATCCCAGCAGCCCGCTCAGGGATGTGCTGATGGAGAACGTGCTGCCTGTTCACGGGGTCAAGGAGAAGCAGCCCGTGATGTTCATGTTTTTGGGATAAACTCGCTCATTTTTTCATATCTTTATGATGCAAGAAAAGCCCTTGGAGTGGGGAAAGGGCTGCTGTCTTCTTTGATGTCCTCAAGTCAAAGAGTTGGCCTCAGCTCCCCAGGGAGCTTTACTGAGTTGTTAGACTGGCAAGAGGCCTGTTTAACCCTTAAAAAGATTTACACGCCTCTAGAATGGTCAAAGGAAGAGAGCTGCAAGAAAAGAGAGGAAAAGAAAAATGCTTCCTTTATTTTCAACAGGGGAATTAAGCCTTTTAAAAATATATAGACTTTTATTTAGAGCACTTTTAGGTTCACAGCGAACTGAGTGGAAAGATTTCCCATGTAGCTCCAGCCACCCCCCACAAGCTTGCCCTCCCCCACCATGTATATCCTGCACCAGAGTGGGACATTTGTAACAACCAGAGGACCCACATTACACAGAGGGACACCAGGTAGGATGTTGAGACACAGAGAACACTGTACAGACAGTTGTTAAAGTAACTCTTTTTTTTTTTTTTTCCTGAGACGGAGCCTCAAGCTATCCCCCTGGGTAGAGTGCCATGGCATCACAGCTCATAGCAACCTCCAACTCCTGGGCTCAAGCGAGTCTCCTGCCTCCGCCTCCCAAGCAGCTGGGACCACAGG
>CAUYQV010140315.1:0-10149 GCA_963574575.1 Galagoides demidoff
CCTGTGGTCCCAGCTACTTGGGAGGTGGAGGCAGGAGACTCGCTTGAGCCCAGGAGTTCGAGGTTGCTGTGAGCTGTGATGCCATGGCACTCTACCCAGGGGGATAGCTTGAGGCTCCGTCTCAAAAAAAAAAAAAAAAAAGACCATGTAGTGGGAATGGCACTTCCTTCTACAGTAATTCTTCCCAAATCCATCACTTCAGTCTCACCAAGAGAAAAACATCAAACAAACCCAAATTGAGGGATATTCTACAAAATACCTGACAGCACTCCTCAAACAGTAAAGGTCATCAAAAGCAAGGAGAGTCTAAGAAATTGTCATAGACCGGAAAAGGCTAAGAAAACACGACAAAAAAAAGAAAGAAAGAAATGTGATATCCTGATGGGACCCTAGATCAGAAAGAATGGTAACGCAGTGAAATTCAAATGAACTGTGGAGTTTAGTTAATAGTAATGTCGGTGTTGGCTCCTTAGTTGCAAAAAAGGTGCCATTCAATGAAGATGTTAACAATAGAATAGGGAGACGGGGAGGGATATAGGGGACGCCTGTGCTATCTCTGCAACTTTTCTGTAAATCTATAACTATTATAAAGTTGATTTTAAAATAATGTGAGAAAAAAATAATGACAAGCCAAATGCTGCTGAGCATGTAGAGAAACTAGCTCATTCATACATTACCGGAGGGAATGTAGGCACTCTAGAAATGAGTTCGGCAATTTCTTTAAGATTTAAACGTGCATTTGCCGTAAGATCAATATTTGCCCTTCTGGATATCTATCCCTGAAAAAAGGTTATGTTCACAAAAAAAACCTGTACATGAGTGCTTACAGAAGCTTTCATTGTAATAGCCCCAAACTGGAAACAACCCAGTTGTCTTTCAATGAGTAAATAGTTAGCAAACCGTGGTACGTCCATACCATGGAATACTTACTATTTGGCAATAAAAAGGAAGGGACCATTCAAATACTCAACAACCTGTATGAATTTCCAGAGACTTATGGTGGGGGAGGGGGGGAAAGCCGATGCCAGAAAGTTATATACTATACGATTCCATTTATCTAACATTCTTAAAATGATAAAATTATAGAAGTGAAGAATAAATTAGTGGTTGCCCGAGGTTAAAGAGGAGCAGGCTGAGAGGGAGGTAACCGTGACTATAAAAAGGCACCATCAGGAATCCTTGCGGTAATAGAAATGTCCTGCGTTTTAACTGTATCAACACCAATACCCTGGGGTGATGATGTTTTAGTGCTGCAAGATGTTGCTGCTGGGTTACGGGTACCTGACTCTCCCGGATTGTTACTTATAACCGCATATGATTCTACAATTTTCTCAAAGTAGAAAGTTCAATTCAGAATTTGTTATTAGCAATGTATCTCTTAATGAAATACGTAAGGCTTTTCTCTCTAATCCTGATCCATGCATATTACTTGTTATTACAATTAGGCAGGGGTAGCACCGTTCTATTCCTATGCTTCATTTTTATAGAAGTGATTCTGGGAAACTTTGTTCACATAAATATGTTTGGATGGAGTTTTATTATAGCAATATGATTTAATTCTCTGAACTCTTTCCAAGTTTTATGCCAAAAATAACAGACTGTACTATCACCAAGAATTATTTTTAATAATCTATCAGCTGACAACTCGATTAGGTCCTCCTCTGATATTGTTGGAAGAAAAGGATTAGAAAACATCTAACTCAGAGTATTTACTACTCAGTCCGTGGGGTCATTAAGTTTCTGTTTTTGGAAAGTCACCTAAAAACGCTTTACCAAGACTTATCAAATTATTATTAATTATCTTGTTATTCTTTGTATTAGAGGCACATCTAATTTAATATACTTAGAAAGGGTTAGAAAAAATTGAAATATTTTTCACCCCATATACATTTACCAAAACCTTTTCTATACACTGATTTTATGAATATCATATACTTTGTTTTTGTCGGAAGTTTAAGAGCTACAGATTTAGCCTATTCGATTTATGAATAATATCCACAATTGAGACTAATTATTAAAGTGAGTAATCATAAAATTCATCACCCACAATAGGCTGATTCTTCTTTATCCTCCAAAACCACCAAGTTTTCATTTTTTTGATCCAAATCAGTGAGTTAATATATGTCCCCAATGCAAACATTCTAAATTCTAAGATGACAGATGGATGGATGGATGGATAGATGGTGTTTGATAAACAGCACATGAACTTGAACTATGAATTTATCACCTGCATGAACAGATGTACCGTCTTCAATACTTCCTACCTTCACTCACTCTATTTTCATGGGATTAGCATGATGGCACTATGTTCTGTGACAATCACTGAGGGAGGGACAGGGAGAATTATTAAACAGACATCGTTATCATGTTACACCCCACTATACAATATTTATGAATTCAAAACATTCCCCCCAATGAGTTAAAGTGCCCTGTTTCTCAGGCCATGCTTTGTGCTAAAGAGAAAAATGTCTAAGACAGGGAAAGACCCAAATCTTCTGAGATTTACATTGCTTTGTTTAATTTTTGACCCCATGGAGGTTTGTACACTTGGCCTAATGCACCAGAATAAGATTTAAGGTGAGTGAGAGTTATTTTTTTTTTCCTTTTGGAAAGTGGGAAAAGAACTGCTGAGAAAGGACAGGCAGGACCAGAGAACCAGGTGCACTGGTAGGTGCACTGTCAGGCGGGTCAATTTCAGGGAAGGGCCGATACAGAATTCAGGATCTGAAAATTAATTCCCTTAAAGCAATCCATACCCAAATAATCCTTGGAAAGTCATTCTGTCTCTTCAGGGGCACTTGTACTACAGCTGGTAAACCCCTGATCTACTACCTGCTTCTTACAACCCATACCCAAAAGCAGGTTGTGTGAAGACCTAGAATGCCTTCTGAACATCACAAAGATCTTCTCACCCACCATTTTACCACTGTTTGACCCCTAATCAATACACACCTACTCACATGATCACTGCTGAAACTTAGACTTAATACAGTGTGAGACACAAGAAAGAGAAGCCAATGTATCTTTGGGAAGTAAACAGCCCATATCAAGAGTCCAGACAAGAAACAAACACACTACACTGGAAATATGCATGAGAACAGGGCAATAATCTTTATACTTGTTGGAAGGGATGAGGGAGACTTCCAGAGGGGCTGAAAGAACTGGAAATAAGGTCTCCCAAGATTGGAGAAATTTCCTGGAGTCACATTTGTTTTAGAGATTCAGAAAAGGACATGAATGAGGCTTGATGGAGTAAGTAAGGCCAGTAAGATTATCAGTCTTTTAAAAGATTCACACTTGTCTTCTGGTAAATGAAAATGTTCTACAGTCCTTTCACCTCCACAGCCAAGATGTATTTGGGGGCCAGACTTCTATAACAAATGATAAGAGGAATGAAGGAAGGTGGAGAGAAAGGAAGGAAGGCAGCAGGGAAGAGTAGAGCAACAAGTTTGTCATCTCCTTGGAATATCTGCTCAACTTCTGGACTCGTGGTAGTCAAATGAGTTAATTTATACTAAAGTGTTAATGGTACATAACAGTTATACCCTCCAGAGATTTTTCCCAGTGTCAGTGCTCTGTGAAATGTTGTATACAATAAGGAATCAAAGTTGACAAAGAATAATAAAGAAGAAAAATTAGGAAAAAGGAATGGGGGAAAGGATGGGTTCTTAGTCTTAAGCAATCCAATCAGGAAGCTCCATGCAGAAGCAGTAACTTATCAAGTGCACCAATAGGGCCAATAGGTACCATCTGCCAGTAGATGGCGGTCTTCATATTAACTGCCTGTTCCCTGGAACATCCCTTCTTTCTACAGTATCATATTTGAAGGGTCGGTTGACTTAATGCACAGGTGGAAGTGGGAGCTACCTGAACAGTGAAAATGGATGAGCCCTGGGTGAGAGCTTCACCTGCTCAAAATTAACACCCTCATAGACTCTGCTATTTATGTCTAAAATTCCTATTTATTCAACCTTTTGCTGGGGAGGGTAGATGACAGGCAGAAAAGGGGAACTAGGGTTAGTCATTAACACTTTAGCAGGAACTAATTTGGTATATTAACTCAGGAAAGAAAAGAACTTGAAGAAGTATAACAGAAGACTGCTAAGTTCTATGAGAAGGGTATGCAATGCTTTGGTAGTTACGGAGGTATGATGTTTTGTGTATAAGCTAGAGTGGTGTACAGGATGGGTATTTGACTTATAGCCTTTTTAAAAAAAAAAAAAAAAAAGAAGGGTTGGGAAGAAAATGATAGATTGGAACAGACAGATTTTGCCTGGGACCAGGTCTGCATGCCCCACACCATTTCCTTCAGCTTCTATCCACAGGGTTACAGGACAGCCCACAGAGCTGCTTATGCTGTGGCTGAGTTCAGAGCCCAGATAATTTCTTGGCACTCTTTGCACTGATGCTTGTGGATCTGTCTGTGCCAGCATTTTCTTCATCTCTGGGGTGGCCAGAGAGGTGAGGGGACATAGACAAAGTGGAGTTATTCAGAGAGGGCCCAAGAGGTTGAGAAGGTGTGAAACTGGACAAGTAGCTGTCTGTCCTGTGACAAGCTGGAGAAGAGAAAATTCATATTCACACAAGAGGCTATCTTCAAAGATGCCAGGAGCTGCCATGTGGAATGGGCAGACCCAAGGGCAGCATCAGAAGGCATGCCAAAAACAGCCAGTGATGATTATGGTAATATAATAATCATGATAGTGGCCAGGCGCAGGGGCTCACAACTATAATCTCAGCATTCTGAGAGGTTGAGGTGGGCAGATTGCCTGACCTCAGGAGTTGGAGACCAGCTTGGGTGAGAGCAAGACCCCATGTCTGCTACAAATAGGAAAAAAAAAAACTGAGGCAAGAGGATCACTGGAGCCCAGGAGTCTGAGGTTTCTGTGAGCTATGATGCTATAGCACTCTAACAAGGGCAGCAAAGTGAGACTCTGTCTAAAAAAAAAGAAAGAAAGAAAATAATCATGGTAGTGTTATAACTTACACTGAGCCATCACTTGGCATTAGGTGCTGTGTTTCACATGCTGGATATCATTTAATAATTGCCATGTTCCTGTGAAGTGTGTTATAACCATTTTACAGATGAGTAGACAGAGGCTCAGAAGAGTTAGATAACGTCTTCAGTACGAACCTGAGTATTTAGCCACTGGCCAGGCTGCCCTGGGAGTGGACAAGTTCCCTGGCACAGAAGCTGGGGGACATCTGGCTGGACTGTTGCACAGATTCATTGGAATCCATAATCTGAAAGGTCCCACCCACCCTTAGGGCCTATAGATCAATTCATTCATTCAGCAAGTCCTGGGAACTAAGAGGGTTCTTATCACCAGAAGAACAGGGAGGAGAAGGAGGGAGAGAAGAAAAGATAGAAGGAAATAAGAAAGGAAGGGAGGAGGAGGGCAAAAGCAGCAACTAAACAACTAAGCAATTTTTAAAACTATTCAAAAAACCACACAATGGTGATAGGTGCTATCTTACAGACGGAACTGCTGTGAGAAAAGGCAATGGGAAGAGAACCTAGTCTGATGACCTGGAAGGGAAGTGACATCTACCCTGTGATCTGAGAGCGGAGTAAGAGGCACCCAGGCACAGAAGTCGCAGGCTATGCAAAGGCTCCGTAGCAGGAGGACTGTGGTTCTTCTGAGGCTCAGGGACGTCCGGCTAGTGCTGGGGAGAGAGGAAGAGGAGCCGACCTGGACTGCTAGCTGGAGGAAGCAGACCTGTGAGGAGGCTGGTACACAATAGGAGATGGTGCTCTTGTCAAATGGTTCACAAGGCACTGTGCACCCCACCGGAATGGTGCACATCTTCTAGAAGGGGAAGAAAACCCAGGTGAGGACAGAAGCTTGGGAGCTGGAGCCTGACCCACCCAGCATCCGTCCTTTCCGGTCAAGGTTCCTGCTGAGGTTTTCAGATCTGCATTCAACAAGCAAGGGAGAGAAAGCAGCCTGTGCTCGGGGCTGTACACCCTTCCATAATCAGTGACAGCTGTGCTCGCTGAAGCCCCAAGGGTCCACCTCCCACACTGCCCAGGCTTATTGGTTCCTTCCCCACCACCCAAGAGGAAGGTGTGGGAAGCTGGAGCTAAGGAAAAAGAGGCTGGGCAGTGGCCAAGGAGTGCAAGAGAAGGAAAGCACGGACATTTTTGCAGGAAAATTCTAAGTCAGACAATTATTCTAAATGCATGAAAGACTTAAGGGTGCAGGCATGGTTCATGCAGATCTGGCAAATCATGAAACCACCCTGGAGGAGGAGAGCTCCATATCTATTCCCAGTTCTCCCCCAACCTTCTGGGTGGCCTGGGGTAAGACATCTGACCTTCCTCAATTTCCTCCCTCTCAGACAGAGTTAATAGTCTTTGTCACTTTTATCTTACAAAACCCAAGCTAGAAGGAACAATGTTCAGACAGTCAAAATCTCCATATGAAGTGAGGTGGTTGTGTCAGAACTACTATCAGATGGCAGGGGTGGGAAAGGGCCAGGCTTTGCTTCCAGCTAACTACTGTGGTTTTTGGGGGTTTTTTGGCTTTTTTAGAGACAGAGTCTCACTTGTCGCCCTTGGTAGAGTGCTATGGAGTCACAGCTCACGGCAACCTCCAGCTCTCGGGCATAATCAATTCTCTTGCCTCAGCCTCCCAAGTACCATGGTTCCCTGAAAATAAGACACTGTCTTATATTTATTTTTTCTCAAGAAGACACACTAGGCTTATTTTCAGGGGATGTCTTATTTTTATTAAGTATAATACAACAATCTACATTTATTCAAATACAGTTAAGTCATCTTTTTCTGGAACTTGGCAGGGGAAGCCAACCTTGTTGGTGGGGCTGGTGCTAGTGATGCAGGAACTCCTTTCCCCTAGGCATTTGCATGTGCGCAATAGGATGCCTGTGACCACCGTTACCACACATGCACCCACACAAGTGCAAATGGCTGGGAGAAAGGAGCTGTGGCAGATAAAAGGGATTCCAGTCTTCCTTAGCCACACCCATCACTAGGTCTTATTATCCGGGTAGGGCTTATATTTAACAAATGCATAGAAATCCTGCTAGGGCTTATTTGGGGGGTAGGTCTTATTTTCAGGGAAACACAATAGCTGGGACTACAGGCCCCTGCCACAACACCTGGCTATTTTTTTGTTGCAGTTTGGCAGGGGTTGGGTTTGAACCCACCACCTTCAGTATATGGGGCCAGTGCCCTACTCACTGAGCCACAGGCACTGCCCATCTACTACTGTGGTATTAAATGCTTTTCATTAGAAATAAGTCCTGCATGTTCTGGAACTTCTGTAGAGTTTTGCACCTCCTCAAAATCTCTTTGCCACCACACACGCCCTCATCTGTCCCTGCACCATTAGCCACAGATTCTTATAACCCTTGTTACCAAGGCACTACAGATGTCTCATCAATCAAGTAAAAGAGCAGCTTTAGCTTTGCCACTGTCAGTTAAGAAATCCCACAGATACACAAGTGGAGCATCCCTAATCCAAAAATCCTAAATCTGCGATTTTTGAGCATCCACATGATGCTGTAAGGGAAAAGTTCCACATACAAGTATTTAACACAAAGTTTGTTTCTGCACAAAATTATTAAAAATCTTGTTTAAAATTACCTTCAAGATGTGTGCATGAGGTATATAGGAAGCATAACGAAATTTCCTGCTAGACTTGGATCCCATCTGCAAGGTATCTTATTATGGACACTCACATATCCCATCATCTGCAAAAAATCCAGAATCCAAAACCATTCTGGTCCCAAGCATTTCAGATAAGGGATATTCAAACCGTAGTAGGTGGCAGGTATAGTTGTGTTTCTGGAGCTCTCACATTGAGGTACCTCGACCTCAGAAGCTTACCCTCCAGCCATCCAGAGAGGGGACGCATCAGCCCTCCAGTGATGTCTACACAGCAGAGGCGTTTAACCAAGTGCAGGAGGAAAATCAGCAGCATGATCGCAGGGCAAAAGTTTTTATTGTGGTTTGTGTTCTCTGGAATTTACCAAAGCCTAGTTCCCTCTGTTAAAGCAGCACCTTCTCCACAGCCACAGACCCTGTTTCATTTTCTCAGGCACTTACCATCCCTAAACTTACTCATTCGTTGAGTAAGTGGACTGTTTCTCCACTAGAAGTAAAGCTCTTTAAGTTAAGAAACCGTATACAGACATTATATCTCAATTTATTGCATATTCTGAAATCTGTTTCACTCAATTGTCAAATGTGTACTGATTATTTTCTCAAGAGTTTGTTAGGGACTTTGTCCCAGATTACAGAAATTATTTCTCACGAGTTAAATGAGAAAGTTCACCCAGAACATGCTGCCTGTGGAATTTCTTCTCCCAAAGCATAACATCTTCCTAGGAACCAACCAAAATCAGAGATAAATGAACCGATTAGGATGCCTGGCCAACAGACAAAAATCAATGGCATAAAATTTATAAACAAATCACCTAAGTTCCAAGTTCATGATGGTAGTTTACTTTAGTATTATTCTATTTATGCATTCCATTTGCTCATGATGGAAAAAGACAAATACTGCATTAAAATTTCTGACATAAAAAAAAAACCATGCTTGTCTTGTTTAACACTATATCTGATACAGGTGCTCTGTAAATATTTGGTGAACTGAATGAATGTTGTCTTTTCTTTAAGAAAAAAAGTTATAAATTGTTAATGATCTGTCCCCACCCACAGGGATATAAAATCCAAAGGCAGGGACCTTGCCTGTACTGTCTATCAGGATATCGTCAATACCTGGAACCCACAAACATTGAAACGTATTTGATGAAGAAATAGGTGAATGAATGAACGATAGAGATAAACATCGGCTGAGGAATCCAGGCAGAATTCCTGGAGGAAGGGAAATCTGAGATGGTCTTGGAAGGATTAGTAGAGTTTGAGTGTCATCATCATTTTAATCTCATCATTCCATGACATTGATGTAACAATAACAGCTAATACTTACTGAGTATTTGCTCTATGTAAGACACCATTGTAGGCACTTTATTGCTGTTTTATATTGCAGGAAACATATTTGGACTAGCTTATAAATCAACCTGAAACAATTTTATGAATTAAGAAAAATCAGTTTTGACACATTCTTGTCATAGAAGTTAGCCATTGTTCTCATGATGCTCTGAACAGCTGCAGTCCAGAGGAAGCCAGGGGAGCTCCCCCTGTCCACAGCTTAAGCAGCTGGCAGGTTAACAGACCACCCCAGACCCTTTAGCTATCAGCACAGCTGCTTGAGCGGATGGACATTCTGCTGCCCATAGAATTCAACAGCTGAGAGCAGAGGGAGTGAATTTGGCAACTGACGTGATCTGTGCATGTCGACGTTGACTTAGAGGAAGTTTTTAATCCCTAAAGGTCATCCCGTTAGCATGGTTCAGAGTAGAAGTCTTCAGGAGCTGGATCAAGAGCCTCTTTGTGTTGTTCCTGCAGCTGGGTACTCTGTGGGTCATTACAAAAGTTTTGAGATACACAAAAATCAAGAAACATAAAATCCATGCAGACGGAAACAGATGAAGCCCTCCCAGCAACATCCATAAGTCAAGTTGAAATTTGCACAGGTGAATCAGAAAAGGTGTCAACTGTGTTTCTTGGAAGTGAAATAATGGACCATAACATAGTCTGTCTCAAAACTTCTGTAGTAACCTACGTATGAGTACCTCCCTGACTGCTGGGGTGGGACAGGTCTATTAGCTTGGCTTCACTGTGACACAGTTCCCACACTGTATTCAGCCCCTTCAGGCTACAAAGCCAAATTTCTAGATTGATAGAATGCTGGGACTAGAAAGAGCCATAGAGATTCTTCCCAGTGTTTTTCAACCATTTTTATCTCAAGGCACACTTGAACCTGCAGTTAAACTTCTGTGGCACACTTACACCATGGTGAGTAAAAAAAAAAAAAAAAAAAAAAGAATATACTTACTGTGCTTTGAACTTCTTTTGAAAATAATTTAATTAAAGATCTTTAAAATTTTTCTCAGCACACTGGTTGAAAGTCACTGCTTTGGCTCGGCGCCTGTGGCTCAATCGGCTAAGGCGCCAGCCACGTACACCTAAGGTGGCGGGTTCGAATCCCCAGCCTGGGCCCGCCAAACAACAATGATGGCTGCAACCAAAAAATGGCCAGGCGTTGTGGCGGGCGCCTG
>CAUYQV010140316.1:0-19606 GCA_963574575.1 Galagoides demidoff
TTCAACTCTTGTCAGTGCTTTTGAGATGCAGTAGTGCAGGATTGTAGATAATGACACATGAAACCCTGCAAAGTGATTTTAATAAACAATCCTTTGGGAAATTGCTAATTGTTTCCTAACACACACACACACACACACACATGTATATATGATATTAAAGCCTACCTTATTGAGTATAGAGTATAAATGTATTAACACAATAATTAAGTAAATGAGATGAGGTATATATTAACCAGTGTGATGTAAGCATTCCTAACTCTATATGAAATCAGCACACTGTACTCCATAAATGCATTAATGTATACATGATCTATGAGTTTATGATTTAATTTAAAAAAAGAGAAAGATAAATGTATAAAAACCTACCTTACTGTATAATTAATGTTGTAAAATTTTGAAAGAAAAGCTAATATTTATTAATTGCGCTGAAATTAAAACACCACAAACATTGAAAATGTTTTCTTCCTTTGTAAACAACTTGCCAAGGGGAATCTGAACAATGCTTATCTTTCTGTATAACTCAGGATATTGACTGAGTGTCTTTCATATGCTTGGCTAATTGCCAAGTTTATTTCAGTTTCCAACATTTTATCACGTGTACTTTTAATGTTTAGATATCTCAGTGTTTTCTTAATGTGAAATATTTTGCTGATACCACTTCCTTGGGACATCTTCCTTCTTCTCTTCTCAACCTCTTTCCTTCTTCATGCTGGTAAGTTCACCTTCACGAAGTTCCCCTATTTCATATCTAGAGTCTGCCAAACAGCAGCAGGGTCAATATTCCCAGGGTCAGATATTTTATTTTAAAATTCCATTTACATGTGATCTTCATTTCACTCCACAACTCAACAGTTTTCTTTGCTGTCTTTTATCTTTTTTGGCCAGTTTTCTTTTTGATTACCTATGTTGATGACTGAGACACACTTTGCTCTGATTGAACTGATTAACAGACGTGCAATGACCAATCACCAGAATGATTTTAAAAGGTGATCGTATTGGCCACTGACCACACGGGTATCTTATTTACAAAGAGATTTGTAGACTGAAGAACTGGCAATGAATTTGGCAGTGTGTGATTTCTCACAGTTAATTTCATTGTGACTGAAATTCCAATGATGTTGTTAGGGGACTGTCATTATTTAACTAAGTCATGATAACTGAATCTACATATGAAAACCCTGCAAAGCTAGGATTGCCTGTAACAGCATTACCTGGTCCTTGCCTCAGGCCAACCAACCAGAATCTTTGAGACCGAACTCAGGCCATGATATTGTTTTACAATCTCCCTCAGGTAATGCTATCATGCAAGCATATTTGAAACTACTGCCCTAGAACTGTTAGAATAGCCTGCTGGCTCAAGGCAGTCACCAAAATAATTGAAAAGAGCAAGTAAAGTTTTAGTAAGAAAAATAAAGTTTATTAATTAATGACTTGCACCGCAAGCTGGGCCCCATTCTAGTGACAGCAAGCTTCAGGAGCAGCACAGTTTTGGGTTTTATATACAACTTTGAGGAGTATCCGTGGCTTTTTGGAAGTCTCCCTGGTTCTTAATTAAGTCTGTTCTCAAAACCCACCTGCAAGATTTTGAAAACAACATACCTGTCAGGTCTAAATCAGCCTCATTCCCATAATAGCCCAGGTCAGTCTGACCCACATCAGTCCAAAATAGCCTTACCATATCTGTCATCTGCCCTGCTCATATCTAGCTAACTGCCTAACATTCTCCTCTCTGATTTGCAGAGCCTAATTAATTGGGAAATGGGAAGATTATTACTCTGAATGCTTCCTGCTGAAAAGTGGGCAGCATGAGTAACCAGCTCTCTAACAGCTCTCTAACCAGCTCTCTTTCATGAGCTCTGTAATCAGCTCTTTATCAGGGTGGGAGTAGATGCCTAACCAGAGGAATGCAGCAAACAGGGTTCAGTTATTGATACCCATGGTTGTTTTCATACTGGTGAGCATCTTATCATTGTAAATGTTGACACCTGTTGGTGACCACCATCTGAAAGCAGATAGCCTCTAAGTGGGAAGAAATAAATTTTGTTATGCAGTTGAAAAATACAGGGGCCAAAAATTAGAATTTGTGTAAGTAATAATAATAGGGATTAAAAGAGGAGTCAGCCATAATAATAAAAAAAGGATTCTTAAAATATCCTAAGAAATAACCAGGATGATTTATGGCTTTGTTCTTTAAAAATCTTGAATTATGTTAATATTCTTCTTAAGAATATCCAAATTTCCTACCACCTGGGCAATGGTGGTAATCCAAAACCAATAAGATCCATTGAGGAGTACATAAGGGCATCCCATTTCAGCTGTTAACAAGTCAAGTGCTCGTCTGTTTTGGAATACCACATCTGTGAGGCTGTTTAGAGTCTGGTGCTGGGCTTCAGTATCATTAACACTGGCCTATATTATGATAGAGATATAAAGAACAGGTCTTTCTAAGAAAGGGAAGACAGCAAACCAAAAAGAGGCCTCTGAAAATAGAATGTCTTATTATAGGTGCTGTAACACGGGATTACATAAAGATTGACGAAGATTGCCCAGAAACAAAGGTCACCTGACCACATGAAGATGTTTGAAGCAGACATTGATTGTTGTCCTGTAGAACTAGCAGGTCCTACAGGAAAGAAGGGACCACTTCCATCTCTCTGGTTAGGCTGTCAGTCCAGCCCATAATTGTTTCAGACACGTATGTCTTATAAGGTTATAAGGTTATAACTAGTTTGTGTGCCATATTGAGTTTATATTTGTGATGATAGGATCTGACCTGTATAAGATCCTCTTTGCCAGGTGGTAAAGCAATAAAATGAGCTCTTCACTTGTTCAATCACCATTAGGACACATCCAACAAAAAGTATGGTTGGTTAAATTGGCCACTTGTTCATTAGTGGGAGCCAAAGGGTGATTGTAAGCCAAAAGTCAAAGGGAAAATGTACAAGAAGAAAAGTATCTGCCAGGCATCGTGGCTCATGCCCATAATCCTGGCAGTCTGAGAGGCTGAGGCAGGTGGATCCCTTGAGAGCAGGAGCTCAAGCCCAGCCTGAGCAATGGTGAGAATCCCATCTCTACCAAAAGTAGCAAAACTGAGACAAGAGGATTGCTTGAACTCAAGAACTTGGGGTTGCTGAAGAGAACAGAGAGGGGCTGCATTTTCTCAGTTTCCTGAATTAAAGTTAAGGGGAGCTTTCTCCAGTCACTTTCAGACTTTATTTTTAAACTTGCATATTTCAGCGTTATTTTCCCAGCTGGCGTTCAAACCAGGTCAGAGTTTGGAGTTCACGCTCAACATTCCTGCCCTCCCCCACCCCCCCAAATTTCTTAATAGTTTGTTTTAAATATTGATTTGCTTGTTCTACTTTACCTGAACACTGAGGTTTTTAAGAGCAATGGAGATGGTAAGTAATGCCCAAAGCCTTGGAGATGCCTTGTGTAATGGTAGAAGTGAATGACGGTCCATTATTGCTTTGAAGGGATTTAGTTAAGGGAATAATCTCATTTAGCAATGCTTTGATGAGGTCTGAATTTAGAAAGGCTTCTGTCCACACTGTAAATGTGATTATGAATGTTAGTAAATGTATGTATTTATCCCTTATAGACAGACATTTGGACAAAATCAAGTTGCCAGTCCTCCCCTGGAAAGGTTCCCTGTACTTGAACAGGTTGAACCAGAGCGGGATTAATTTTTCCTCTGGGAATTATTAGTCATACACAGGAGGCAAGATTTAGTTATTTGATCTCATGTCTTATAGAAACTGATGTCTCAGGAATATTCTTTTGATCATTTGCAATAGGGAAGTTGTTCCTAGAAGGGAGGGATACAAAGACTTAAACGCCTCGAATCGCAAATTTCCAGAGAGGAATAAAAGATCATCATTTGAATACCAACCTGTAGGCTGTAATTGTAGTCCATGTCTGTCCATTCTTCTGTTTGTATATGTAGAAGTGTGTAGTTGTAAAGAAGAAGGCATACCCCAGTGAGCTAGGAGATGGCAAAGGTACCTTGTCACTCATGTGACAATAGATGTCTCCCCAAGTAATAGAGCAGGACATTCTGGTTCTTCCAGAAATGAGAAAAAGGAGGATTATTAATATGATACAGTAATGGGGGTGTGTGTGAACTTCCTAATAGTGGTTGGCTTGTGACATCCAAAATAGCACAGGTTTTGGAAGGGAGGGGGTCCTGAGAAAGAGTTGAGGACAGAGTGAGCAACATTAGCATCTAACAGGAATTTATAAGGCTTACCTGAAATGTCTGTATGCAACAAGGGCTTAAGTTCAGTGATAATAATTTCTTCAACTGGGAATACTGAACCAGGTCTCCTTATGCAAGGGAAATTAGGGACTCCAAAGGGGCCAGTGCTTTCCCTGTCCCAGCAGCTCCTGGGTCAGTGGAGCAAAGGACCACCTCAAATTCCAATCCATTGCATTTCTAACAGAGAGTATTGAGAGGGTGATTATAGTTTGGGCAATGCTTTGCAAAATGACCTGGCTTACAGCAAATATAGCATTTAAGATTGTTCAAAGTGAGTGGACTTCATGTCCTGGAGCACTGGCCTGGCCCGTAAGTGCAACTGATAACTGGGCATGCCTTTCTCTTTCCTCCTTTCCCTCTCCTGAGTCTCAGCACCACGCTCCTGATTTCTGTTGTAATATACTGGATTTGCAATGGATAACAGCTCCTCCAAAGATTCCTCCTGGTTTTGGGACAAAAGTGTTTTGAGCTCTGCCCTAATGTCTGAAACTCACTGAGTTACGAACTTGTCTCTGAGGTGACCTCTTCCTCATAACTCTCAAGGTCTAGTGTGGTGTGCTTGGCTAGGGCATCTTTAACATGCTGAAGAAAAGTGACAGGATTTTCTTCCAAGGCTTGGGTGACACCAGCCACTACTCCAAAATTAATGACTTTGTCTCTGGCCATACGGAGACCAGATTTTATGTATTATGCATAATGATCTCGTTCCCACTGTTGAGATTGGTCACTATAATTCCAGCTGGGATTAGATGCTGGCATGGCTGCCTTCCCTGTGGGGTATTTTTTCATTTGAGAGATAAAGGCTGTCTGCAAATTTTTGAGCCTCTTTTAGGACCTGTTCCTTTTCCATATCAGTCACAGTCTGCTCCAATATAATTTGAAGGTCCTTCCAAGTAAGATCATATTCCAAACAAAGGTGTTGAAAGGCTTCAGTACATTGGCTGGGGTTATCAATGGAAGAGCCTAAATCAGTTTTGATTTGTTCTAACTCAATAAGAGAGAAGGGCTTTTGGACTAGTGCTGTCCCAAACTCTCCCCTGGCAGTCCCAGCCAGAGGCAGAGCCTTAGTGCCTATGAGCTTCTATGGTGGTGTGGGGGGACAGAGGTTGAGGCATGGGGGTGAAGGGGCTATAGAGGAAGGACCAAGGCAAGAAGGGGAGCTGTGGGGAGTGGCTGTAAAGGCAGCTGACTCTTCACTTGCTCTCTTCTGCTCACCTCCTGCTATGTGGCTGGTTCCTTAATGGCCACGGACTAGAATTTTTGTCACTAGGGACTGGTTTCATGAAGACAGTGTTTTTTATGGGACTGGGTGTGGTGGGGGGATGGGAGGGAGATCTCAGGAGGTGATGCTGTGTGGCCAGTTCTTAACAGGCCACAGACTGGTACTATAGCCTGAGGGTTGGGAGTCACAGTTCTACTGTGTACAATTTTCCTTTATTTCATCAGTTCTGTCCTATGATTCATTATCTAGTATTCTGGTATGGATGTGGACAGAAGGGAACACTTTTATACATTGCTGGTGGGATTGCAAATACAGCCTGTATGGAGAAAAATATAGAGAATTCTCAAAGAGCTGAAAGCAGACCATCCATTTGAACCCTTAATCCCATTGCTAAATATATTCTCAGAAGTAAAAAATTCATTTTACCGTAAGGACATTTGCACTTCTTCCAAGGCTTGGGTGACACCAGCCACTACTCCAAAATTAATGACTTTGTCTCTGGCCATACGGAGACCAGATTTTATGTATTATGCATAATGATCTCGTTCCCACTGTTGAGATCGGTCACTATAATTCCAGCTGGGATTAGTTGCTGGCATGGCTGCCTTCCCTGTGGGGTATTTTTTCATGTTTATCTCTGCTCAATTCACAATTGCCAAGATATGGAAGCAACCCAAATGTCCATTCACTCAGGAATGGATTAATTATGTACACCGTGGAATACCATTCATCCATAAAGAAAGATAGAGACCTTACATCTTCTGTATCAACCTTATGGAGCTGAAGAATATTCTCCTTAGTAACATGTCCAAGAATGGAAAAGCAGATATCCAGTGTACTCAGCGTTCATATGAAATTAGTAGAGGAACAACTACACGCCCACACAAGAGAGAAAAACATAATTAAATTCAAGTGGGGGAGGAGAAGGAGAATTGGGAATCAGGGATGAGGGAGAGGGGAGGAGAGTGGGGGACTGGTAAGCTCTCAGCTAATGGGCATAATGTACGGGTGTACAGCACACCTCCCCAGTGAACAGCTCAAATGCAACTTGAACTTTACCTAACAAATGCAAATAACATAACAATTGTTTATGCCCTCATATCAATCTGAAATGAAAAATAAAAAATAAAACAGAAACAAAACAAAGAAGTGGGCAAAATGTAAAATATTTTAGATGTTTTCGGGTGAAGGGTAAGTAGGAACTGAGAAGACAGTTCAGTTTTTTATGGGTTAAATCTCTCAGGTTAGGCTTTCATAATTTTATTGATGTTCAATATCATGCATGAAAAACTTTTTCAGTGTTACTCTGGATTATTGGATTGAATTTGAATGATAGTAATTTGTTTTTTGTCTGTGAGGTTGATATCAACGCTTTCATCAGTGAACAATTCTGATGAGTATGTTAATCTAATTTGTTATACTTAGCTAACTGCTAATTTAGCAAAATAACTAGCAGGTCCAACTATTTGCCTTTTGCATTTCATCTAACTATCTTCTACCAATACACTTGATAAAAATCCTCCATTTAATAAGCCTTCTTATAATTAAATACACTTGTTAAATTTATGTTCAGCAGTCTTTTTATCACTCAATGTTTGGTACGGCAGCCACAGCAAAGTGCCACAGGCTGGGCATGCTTCACGCAAAAGAAATATATTATTTGCTCATAAATTTGGAAGCTAGAAACCTGAAATCAAGGTGTGAGTGGGTTTGGTTTCTCCGGAGGCCTCTTTTCTCAGCTTGGAGGTGGCTGTCTTCTTCTACCTCACATGATTTTCCCTCCATGGTCTGTGTCTGTACCCCAAGTTACGTTCTGGGGTACTGGGGTTAGGATGTCAACATATGAATTTAAGGGAAGGTATCATTTAGCCCATTGGATCCATGTAATTTTAATCTCCCTGTCTATTATTTTAGAATCCATTTCTAACTCCTCTCCCTTTCTTTATCCCTCCTTCTTTCCTTTCTTCTTTCTTTTCTTTCTTTCTTTGTGTAATAAATCATCTTCAGTTTTTATGCTTCCTTCTTAGTAGGTGTTAATGGAGATTGGGCATGATCATTTAATTACAAGAACATTTATTTCTTCACAAACGGTACTGTGCTCGGTGAGGTGCCAGTGAAGGTTAAAAATGTATCATAACATATGATCAGACTTTCAGAAACCATTTTCCTTTTTCTAAGAGGAATGACAAATTACCTGTTCATAAAAATAAAAGTAAATTTATATCAAGCCTTGCTACAAAGTTTCCAAAGGTGATGTGGGAATGTGTGGTTTAACCTTGGCTGAATGTGAAACTTGTGAGTAATAGAGCAAGGTGTGCTTGGGTGGACATAAAATGACTTATGTCTGTTCTTGGCAAATAAGCATTTCCTGTGCTGGTGCTTTATTCCACCTTCAAAATGAAGTTCTTGAATGTGTAGCTATATTAGACCACTAAATGATAACTTGGGCAGAGTTTTCCTGGTGGTGTTATTAAAAGCATACAGCCAGTTAACGCTATATGAATGACCTTCAAGTTAATGACCTGCACGTTAGATTAGCTTATTGTTTATATATAGACGTTGAAATTCACCATGAGAATGCTAATGACAGCATTATTTTCCAATAATGAAAAAATTACAATTAAGATAATATCAAGACCTTGTACTTTTATTTTTATTGACAATTAATAGGAAATACTTTGCATTTTGTACAAAAATGTTCACCTATTTAAATATTTGTCATTTAAAGGGGATTTCCAACTTTCTTTAAATTTAATCTACTTATTGCAATCTTTTTTCTTAACATTTTGTCACAAAAATTTGTGTTTCTTTTCTCTGAGTGATTCTTGCAGAATGAACAATAACATTTTTGTTTTGTACATTCTCTGATAAGGAAACGCCAGTAATAATCAAGAAATATCTTGGGAAAGATAATATTTCAAATTAGTTTGTAACATTTTCTAAAGAAATATGGTCCATTGGTCCCCAGATTCAATGCCTTTTAAACTTTTTTCTTATTATGCTTGATTTTATCTTTTGTTTTATTTTAAGCTGACAAATAATAGCTGTACATATTTATGGGGCACAATGTGATATTTTAGTACATGTGTACATTTTGTAATGTCCAAACATCTTAAATGATAGAAATCATGTAACTTCAAAATGTAAAATAATAAAAAGGATTTGCTATTGGTGAAGAGGGTTGGGGGTCCTCTTGACTCTAAAGATTTTGAGAAGCATTGGGTTCCTGGGGATATGAGTTTTAGGCCAACAGTCTCAAAGTGTCACAAGTCCTAGAATATTTTCTTTATTTCAGCATTCCTTGCAGTATTCTCCTTATGGAAGATTTAACTTTTGACCAAGATTCTTACATAAGGTTATGAGTAATGTTTGATTCATATAAAGTACAAGTCAAAAATGACAAAGATTACATATTGTACTTAAAAATCTCACCAAATATTGATGTTACTGGATGAAAATTTACAGGTACACAAACAAAACCAAAATTGAGGCAGAAGAATTGGTTGGAGAGTCCTGGAACCAGAGCCTATATCCTCAACTGTCTATTTTCTACCTAACTTCTTCTCTGGAACCAATTCATCTCTCAAGGTGTCACTGCTATTTATCCTTCGGCTATTATTGCTGTGCAGCCTGCTGTAATATTTTTTTTAGCAGTATAGGTGCTGATTTCCTTCTGCATGTCCCCATTCATGTTGTTGTCTAGGCACAGAACTTGTTTGCTGCACCCTCTTCTCCCAGGTGGTGTCCGGAGCTGCTCTTCTGACATTCTCATTCACTCGTGCAACAGCATCTGGTGCTGAGTCTACTCTTTTTTCTCATGGTAGTTCACACGGGTCTTGTGCCTAATAAGAATGGAGGTAAACATAAACCAAGGCGTAATTTATTCTGATTAACAGATATTTCCCTTAAAAAATTATTGACTTCAAATTCACCCAGATAATACAGAAGCTTAATATTTTGATAACATATTCTCATTTGGATGTTTTGAGTTATTTTCAATGAAGACGTTCATGATTCATCTCTGTAAGTCTTATTTGTGATAGTTGTTTCTGAAATCTTTTAAGAAAAGATGGGCAGCACCTACTCGGATGAACATAGAGGCTGTCTTACTCTTCTGTCCAATCATTCTCGTATTAAATGGTTCTGCCCATATAGTTTAGGTTGTAAATCATCAGCTGGGAGCTTAGGTGATGTGAGATATTATGCTATTCACATATAAAAATCAGTATGTGAATGTAACTAGGAGTACAGCCAATATGATATAGAGTGTTTATTTATTGGAGAGCCAGGGACTTAAAATCTTCATGTGGAGGGAAAAAAATGAGTATAGAACTAAATTCTATCAATGTAGAAGTAAATCATTAAATGATGGTAGCCCTACAGTTAGAAAAAGAAAGCACTTTTATTCTAATAATGAGACTGAGAAACAGTGACTCATTTGAGGTTAAATGACAAGGGAACAGCAAAATCATGGTGAAAATTTTGTCTTTACCAACTAGAGCAACATTCTTTCCATATGTAAGAATTAAGGATTTAATTCATATAAAATGCAGGTGATAACTATGACAATCTTAGGTATGCTGGATCTTTGGCATGCCTGCAAAGTAGTTAGTATCTTCATTTAATATTGAGAATCCTGAATCTTGTTGACATTTAAATTGTTCAAGTTCAGCCAGATGGAAACTGACTGAGTGGGGTTTTGGATCATTCTCTGCGTGGGGTTTTGGATCATTCTCTGCATATCCAAACTCTCTGTTCTCTTTACAATGCAATATAGCTTTTAGTCTTTGAGCTAAAGGACTGTTAAGACAATTATGATAAGATGAACATGTTCAAGGTCTGCTACTACAGCTATTCAAGGATGCCAACTCTTAAGCTCTGGACAAGTGGATGGCCAGGATCCTACAGAGTCTGTCAGATCTCAGGGCTGGATGTAAAATTGATTTAGATGAAATTTAACTTTTATTTTTCTCTGTCAATAAAATATCAAATTAGGGGGCAGTTGAGTTCAAATTTAATGGCTATTTCTACTGTCTAATTCTTACAAAAAGCTACAAATAGTTCATATTAACTTTATTTTAGGGGATCAAATATCTGATTGCTTCTTGCCATAGTTCCACTCTACCATGTATTCTAATATTTATTTTATATCTTTATATATTTGTTAAAATTACAACCAGGAGTTAGACAGATTGTACCAGATTGATCCCAATGATCACTTAGAGATCATCAATAGTTGTACCAACCACAAGTTGGTACAAGGCAGAGCCTTGCAGACTTTGAGGAAGAATTCTGGGGTTATAGTTTTGGGGTCCTCCATTCACAAGTCATATAAGCTTAAATTAATCCCTTCTTAATCTTTCAATTCTTGTGTGTATGTGATAAGGGGCAATGCTTTTGTCTGCCTTATAACATTGCAAGAACAAATAGAATTCTTTGTATTTTATAACATGCTTATAAATAGAAGAAATTAATGCCTACAATTCATTATAACTTAGACATTTTAAGAAGGAACATAGACAATAATATCATCTAGTAAGCACAACTTTCATGGAACCAAATTTATAATTTTCTATGAGGAAATTATGATACTTTAATGTGTCCAAGAGGGGTATAGAGCAGTCATTTATTTCCTTTTGGGCAATGTGAGAAGAGACAACCATTAATGCCGAGTTTCTGAGACAAAGTTGCCTTTTGATAAATATTATAATGAAGCAGTAAATAATTAATTTAGACAAGAGAAAGTAGGGAAACTAATTATTAAACTTGCAGCAAGGCAAATGCAATGGGAGTAAGAAAGGTAAATGTAGAGTGCTTTCCTTGAGCCATGCGATCCGAATTTTAGAAAATCTAAAAATATGCCTTTTACCTGACATGCAGATTGCGAGTTCTTTCCATTACGTCCCATAGGATTTAGAGTAGACTGATTTGCTAAGCCTGAGGTTGATCTCACTGAGAATAATTTATGAAAAGAACTGAATCTTATTGGAGAGAGGATACAAGATGGAATCTTTGGATAAAAGTACAAATTTCCTTTTCCCCTATCTCTATGGTTTAATGCATTTTAAAGTGGACACTTGAGGAAAAAAATACACTAACAACATTGAGATTGGAAATTGAACAGAGTCCGAGAGCAGCAATCTTAGGCTGTTAAGATGATGAAGAAAACTGACACCTCGCTGCACACAAGGCAGCTCTTGCATTGCTTAAATTGTGTAGGAACCATTAAACCTCTCTATTTAATATGCAACTTTATTAAGAAGATATTTCAGTCCCTTCCTCAAGTTCTTAGATCTGTCGGGTATCATGTTTCACCTCCACACCATTCAGTCTTCAGCACTGTTTGTTGGCCAATGTTCTTTGCTACAACAAATCCTCATGTTTATTTTCTCAAATATTTAAAAACAAATTTTTTTTATGTTTTTCCTAGATAGGTTTTGAAGTTAACTATTTCAGCAGTCAATTCTTATGGAAAGTCTAGCTTAATTGTCATTCAACATCAAGTGTATACATAACATGTGGGGACTGGTTTAAAAATGCAAATTTCTTCCCTATTCCTAATGATCATTCCATTATTGAAACTCATGAATCTGGTTTTTTTTTTCATGAGTACAGTTTCAGGCATGTGGTCTCTAGATACACAAGAACAAAACATTTGATATATATATAAATATATAAGTGAGAGGAATTTGGAATTTGATATCTTTGAGAAATTTAAAAACTTATCTCAAGGGAAGAAAAAAGAATTAATATTAATTAGGCACAGGCAGTCAGTATGCAAAGTGCTTTACACATGATGTCTCAATTAATCTTACCAACATCTTCGGAGGGGTGGACATTAACATCAGGCAGATATTCAATTTAACTTTTAGTTTTAATTCCCAACTGCTTTTTACTATAATTCACTAAAAATGTTCATCTCCCTTGCTTGATGACTTAAGATACATAAAAGAAAACTTTATATCTGAAAACAAGCTTACAAATAATGTTAAATACGTCAACATATAAGTCAGTGAGTGCTCAATGTGATGAGGGCAAGAAAAGTACTTTAATAGGAAATACTTTTTTAGAGGTATGAATTATATTGAATCAAATCAAAGAACTAATAAGATGAATTAGTGAAGAGGAAATTGTTTTAGTTGGGTGGGGGGGAGAAGGGAGCGAAAACAAATAAGGAACAGTAGAGTCATTCAATGATTGCCAATGTTTGCTTAATTTTGTTTTTGTTTTTGTTTGTTTATATATATATTTTATTATTTCAGGTTAATTAAGGGTACAAAGAATTAGGTTACAATGTTTACATTTGTTAGGTAAAGTTCCTCTTATAATTGTGTCCTGCCCTCAAAAGGTGTGCCAGACACAGTGACCCTCCCAACCCCCTCTCCCCACTTTGAGTTAATTTGAGTTTTTCTCTCATGTGTACATGTATTAGATAGTCTACTGGCTTCATATTAGAATTGAATACATTAGGTTCTTGCTTCTCTATTCTTGTGATGCTTTACTAAGAAGAATGTGTTCCACCTCCATCCAGGTTAATACAAAAGATGTAAGGTCTCCATCTTTTTTAATGACTGAATAGTATTCCATGGTATATATGTACCACAGCTTGTTAATCCATTCCTGGGTTGGTGGCATTTAGATTGTTTCCACATTTTGGTGATTATAAATTGAGCTGCGAGAAACAATCTAGTGCAGATGTTTTGTTTAATTTTGTACATCAGTGTGTCCTATTCTCCAAAAGTAGTGAGAGTAGTTGAAATTATTAGATTGTGAAAGGGAAACAGTTAAAACACAATTAAAATTCAGAGGGTGGGTATTGAAAAATGAGCCTGTGCATTTATTTGACATTATTGGCAATTAACATTATGGTTGACATTATTTGACACAATAATACATTGTGTGTGTGTGAGTGAGGGAGACAGAAAGTGTGTGTGTGTGCGCGTGTGTGAGAGAGAGAGAGGGGTACACTCTAATGTTTATAGTAGCACAATTCACAACTGTAAAGCTGTGGAAACAACCCAAGTATCCATCATTATGTGAGTGGATTTATAAAATGTGGTATACATATGTACCACAGCCATACTCTGCCATAAAATATGGTGAACTAATGTACTACTATGGTGAACTATGTACTACTCAGCCATAAAAAATGTGAACAACCTATATAGAACTGGAGATCATTTTTCTAAGTGAAGTATTACAAGAATGGAAAAACAAATACCACAGGTACTCCCTATTAATTTGGAAGTAATCAGTCACTTATATGCACATATGGAAATAACACTCATCAAAAATTAAGTAGGTGGGGTAAGGGGAAGGGTAAGTTCACACTATCCGGGTGATGGGCACACTTATAACTTTGACTTGAATGGTACAAAAGCAATTTATGTAAGCAAAATGTTTTTACCCCTTTAATACTGTAAAATAAAATTTAAAAATGACACCCCCCCTCCTGTGTTTATGTAGTGGAAAATTTTTGATGTTTACTCTTAGCCTAAAAATGCAACTTTTCATCTCTTATTGACCTTAACTCCTTTATCCAAAACATAGCTGTTTTTACATATTTTTTTATCTTTTACTTTGCCCATGTTCTTTCCATTTTATGAGCTCTTGAATAATTCTTTGCTCTGTGAGCCACAGCCGAGTTTTTCCCTGTACTCCCTGAATTTCTAGACCATTTCTCTTGCTTGCTACATACTCCAACCCAATTCCTTTTGTGTGTGTGTGTGTGTGTGTGTGTGGGTTCAGGTTCACCTCCCACAAATATTCTGCATTCACTTTCCCACTTTAGGCTTCGGGTATTTAACAGAGGTATAATCTGTGGGACTGTGTCCTCTCATACGCCTATGAATAATTCTGAAGTTCAGCCTTCTACAAATCACCTTCCAGAATTAATCTAAGGAAGTCATTTCCTCCCATAATTTGCATATTTGAGTGGGTCATGCCTATGACCATTCAACATGAAAACCATCTCATTATATGCTTGGCTTTACTCTTCTTCCTTAATTCAAAGTGAAAGAAAAACTCACAAATGAAATAAAACTTCAAAGAGAAAACATACTTTGAACATAATCTGACAGTTTTAATTTTTCGGATAATTAAGAATGTGCATAGAAAACTAGTGCCATGATTTTATTAAATTTACTAAGTGTCATGATTTTATTAAAGTTACTAAGTGTTCAAAAAACTCAATATATTACTTTTTAAGAATAATTAGCAATTACTTACAAAGTCTGTCTCGCTGAACCAACATATTAATCACATGAGGGTATTACACATTTATGGGGGTAAAATTTTGCATGACAACGTAGGATGGTATATTTGTTTTTTAGTCAAATCTACAGGTATAAAAAACACGTCTTATTTAACCAAGTATTTATTTTTGATATGTATATACATACACATAGTTAGTTATCACTGTGTACTCTGTGGAATTCATATAATCCAGCCTCTATTCAATTGTGTTTTGGTCAATCAGAAAAATGGAGGCCATTCTAGGTATTTTAAGTAGGAAGAAACTTAGTACAGGGAATTAAAGTCTTAATACAGGTTATACCATTGGGAGGCTGGAAAAAACTGCTTAGAAAATTCAGAAGTGGGGACATTACAGAACAAGGACACTCCTACCAGTGTGGTCAGCAATTTATAACATGGAAGTGAGGGATTCTGTGGAAGATTCTGACTAGATCTCAGGTAGCAGCAGGAAGTGGCTGCCATTGACCTCTGCCACCAGGAACAGTAAAAGCAAAGGTAAAAACCCATTCCAACAGCCATTGTCAGAGACTAATAGATTCTTCTCTTCTGCTTTCTGAATCTAGAATGAACAACTGTCAGTGCCATTATCTAATGAGAAATTATCTGGAAAGGAGATCTTTGAAGGTGAGGGATTATGAATTTGGGCAATTCAGTTCACAAACTAATCCTTGAAAAAGTGCTACCTACTTGACTGCTGAATATCACTACAGTCACCATCAAAGTACTCCTCTTGGGAAGCTACCACCGATGCCAGTGCCTGGTCCACCCTTCAAAGCAATTTTGGAACTCTTTTTCTGGAATGGCTGTTGGTGTGCACGATCTGATAATTAAGTTTAGGAACTGTCATAGGAAAAGTGCTTTGAAAGAAAATGTCTATAAATCTCTATTAAATTTTATCTTGGTTATTTTTGAAATTTCTAATATGTCAAGATTTTTTTAGAATGAAAATTGTTTTAAGACTCTGAATTAACTTTGAATGAATTAAATGAATAAAAATAAATTTTTATAATGAGAATATATTAACTTTAACTATATGTACACATATTTACATATTTTGTTTTTCTTCCTGGAAACCTGTCCTCTTGGAAAAATGTATCTGGTTTGCCTGTCTCCATTTTTCCTTCCCACTTCTTGACTGCTTTTATGAGCTGCTATCGCAGTCTCCACTGCAGTTTAAATCTTAGCTTTTCAGTGTTATATGTGAGGTCCACACATTTCACCAGAATGGATCAAAATGTAGTAGAGAAAAAGTAAAGAGGAAAGCTACATAGTGTGATAGAATATTAAAGACTTAGTTTGCTGGTATATTCTAAATTTCTTTCTTGCATTTACTACTTACAAGTAAGAAGGTTTAAGTAAAAACTGAGTAAAAACAAGCTCTGTCTTATTAAATGATCAAACATGACAAGCTAAACAAAAATAGAGAACAGGTATGGCTAACATGTTTTCTTCACTATGTCATAATAGGCATGCCTGTTTTTTCTATAGGAAGTGATCATTTTACTCCTTAGATTCAGGATGTAGGGAGAAAAACACAATTTTCTGAAAGGTAGAAATTTAATATTATTGTAAGCTCCTGTTCTCCCCAGGTCCCTCTGCCTTCTCCCATTCCCCCACCCTACAGACGGGCAACCTCCTGCCCTCTCCTGTTCCCCCTGCTCCTCTGCCCTACAGGCCTTCCCAGCCACATTCCCATGCTCTCCAGAATTCAAAGAGGCACGGAAAGTCCCAAGTTTCACAAAACTCCCAAGTTCTCAGTAGATAAACAATGGTGGAAAACTCACCAAGGCTTTATTAATTACTGTTGTATAACCATAACCATTGTGATTTAAGACGTATCCATTAATCAATTATTGTTATATAATCATAACCATTGTGATTTGAGACATATCCATTAACAACCAAGCTGTAACCCTGCCAATGGCAATGTTCCTCGTCCCCTCCCTTGCTCGCTTAAGCTAAGCAGAGAAAAAAAGATATAAAAAACAAAAACCCAGCAATTCGGGGGCTTGTCTTAGAACAATGGCTCCCTGTGCAGGTGTGAATAAATCACCAATTATTAGCAGCTGAGTGGGTCCGAGTTTATTTTTTTCACAATCCCAAGGTTATTTCAATATATAATGGTATCATTTTATTATCTTAACTAATTTCAGAAAAATTAGATCTTTTTCTTGTTGAAAGATGAAATACCCTTGAAATCATTGAGACCAAAAACTGCTCATTTATCTTTCTGGGACACTCTAAGATTACTGTAATGATTGAAATGTCAGATTTCTGTATTGTATATTGTTGATGTGGAGAACATGTAGAGAAGTCAAATGAAAAAATTTGACCCACATATTTCAGTATTGCATTTCTAGGTGCAAGTGATATTTTCAACAAAAGCCTATAATAAAGCAAATGTCACAACTATGTTTGGGATGTAATAAAAAATTCATATGCTATGCAATTTACATGGTTAGAATTTGTTTTGGTTACTGGAGTTTGGAGGTGGAGAGGAGGTGAATGGTAAGGAAGTTCCAAAGTTCCAGTTTTTTCTAAACTGAGGTTCTACTTACAGCTTTGTTATTTGTAAAATTTCCTAATGAGAACAAAGATGATACATACAGATATTTTGATTTATCCTAATAGCTGTGCCTGACAGCTTATTAGAATAACTGAAAGAAGACAACACTGATCTTTTTTTGGCAGTGATGAAATGAGTAGCTGCCTTATATGCATTATTCCATTTTAACGGTCCTCAGATTCTGAGAGTGTCATTCCGCCTTACCAGATAGATTGGTTAAATAACTCCCCCAAACTCATGCAACTCATTTGTGTCAGAATTCAAACTCTAAACAGAGCTCTATCTCCAATGAAGTCTCTTTCTCCTTTCCTTACAAAATGTAATGCCTGGGGCGGCAAGGGAGTGTCCCCCTTTTGACTTGTACCATATAAATTTATAACCAGCATAATTCATCCAAATTAATACAGTTCATGGAAATTTTGCACTCAATCCCTGGTATGTCAAAATAGTCAAAAAAGCAGTTGTTTTTTTTTTCTTTTAGAGACAGAATCTGATTTTGTCTCCCCCAGTTGAGTGCTGTGACATCACCACTCACAGCAACCTCCAACTAGTGGGTTTAGGTGATTCTCTTGCCTCAGCCTCCTGAGTAGCTGGGACTACAGGTGCCCACCACAATGCCTGGCTATTATAAAAAGGAGTTGTTATTTTTAAAAACTAAATTGCCAGCAAAGGGATTTCTAGTGTCTCTGCTGGGTTACTGGGAAAGGATTAGGGTAATGTTCATGAAGGCAAACCTGCTTTATGAATTTAATAGGAGAAAACTTATGGAAAAAAGAAATTAAACACTGAGTTTCTCTGTGTTAAGCATCCTATTAATGTCTTTCACAGTTTTTTGTATCAGTTTTTCTCACTCAAATCTAAAGGATAACAAAAGATTTGAAAATTTATGTAACTTTCTAGCTGGCTAGCCAGTCAATGAGTTCAGTATTGAAACTTAACATTCCAATTTCAAAGCTGGTGCCTCTTATTTCTTAGTATATATTCATTATTTTAAGTCAAAGTTTATAATTATCAGGGATTAAATACAGTTGTTAAACATTTGTATATTTACTGAGTGCTTATTGTAGGCCAGCATATGCTTTGTGTTTTACCTGAATTAGCACTAATCTTCACAGTAGTTTTTTGAAATATGTTTCCTCATAACATTTTACAGGTGCCAGAACTCAGACTCAGGGAGATTAATAATGATATAACAAACCTATTTTGAATATTTAACTGCAGTGTATTATAAATTTCCCTAAAGTAGTGTTTAAGTAAACCAAACAATTAAGAGCCAATCAAATATTGGGAATTTTAAGACAAACATTTAACTAATCACCATGAAAAACAAGTAGAGATTTGGGGAGATATTTTATTGCATTGCTAATTGTTTAAACAACTGAAATTATTAATAACTTGAATGCATGTAATGGAAGTGAACAAAAAATTAAAAAGTTATTTGATAGGAAGGTGGGATTATAGATGACTTTGTCCAAAATGTTACTTAATGTGTGATTATACTATATTTTTTTAAGATGACAGGGAAAAGGTACAGATTGATTTAAAATTTATAGGAAGCTTAAAGTAAAAAAAATACTTATTAAAAATTTTGGTGCAAAGAAAAATAAATTTTGTACTGTGAGCATGAGAATTTAAAATAAACATAATTTACAATAATCTTTGTCTCTCATTATATGCATGAGTTTTAAATCTTTACATAAGCTTAGTTTTATGTCATTTTCTCTTTCTAATGTCTTCTATGCAAGTTGATGGTATATATAAGATGAAAATGAAGCATTTCAAATCCATTTAGCCACAGTTATTTTCATTAGAATCTACTTTTTCTACTTTAGAATCTGCATCTAGAATTTGAAGGCTGGGTTTCTTAAACTGGTAGGTATCTAGGCAATGTTTCTGTATCTTTGGATCTATAGACTATAACTTGTTTCCCTTTCAGTAATAAATTTACTACTTGGAAATAAAGGATTTTTTAAAGGAAATAATGATTTCTGTAGATTTCTGACAAGGTGAGCAAGTGGCTGAGAAAGTGAAGGGATCCTTTGATAATCCTGGGAAGCTGGAGGAACAAAAATTCATGTTTGGTTCACTCCAAAAGAGAGCCCACTAAGTCTCCCATAATTCGTTGAGATCCTAAAGGTTTTCTTTTTTTTTTTTTTATTAATTAATAGCTGTATACATTAATGCAAACATGGGGTACATTGTACTGTTTTCATATACAATTTGAAATACTTTCATCATGCTGGTTAACATAGATTTCATGTCATTTGCTTAGTCATTGTATCAAAACATTTATATTCTAGTTCTA
>CAUYQV010140318.1:0-10679 GCA_963574575.1 Galagoides demidoff
TGGCTGCAACCAAAAAATGGCCGGGCGTTGTGGTGGGCGCCTGTGGTCCCAGCTACTTGGGAGGTGGAGGCAGGAGACTCGCTTGAGCCCAGGAGTTGGAGGTTGCTATGAGCTGTGATACCATGGCCCTCTACCCAGGGGGGATAGCTTGAGACTCCGTCTCAAAAAAAAGAAGGGAACTCTGGAGAGAATAGGTCCTAGCTGAGAAGGTGACGAGTTCTGTCTATATCTGTAGATATTTGCTTGATGAGGCTGTGAGATGTTCAATTGGAAATGTACTTTACCCACTGGATGTATTAAGGGGAGATCCAAGCTAGTGTGCTGAATCATGCCTGTAATCCTAGTACTTTAGGAGGCTCAGACTGGGGGATAACTTTAGCCCAGGAGTTCAAGACTAGCCCAGGCAACATAGTGAGACCCCATCTCTATAAAACATAAAACAATTAGCCAGGCATGGTGGCATGTGCCTGTGGTCCCAGCTACTTGGAAGGCTGAGGTAGGATGATTGCTTGAGCCTAGTAGTTGAAGCTTAACAGTGAACTACTATGAACTACACTACAGCCTGGGTGACAGAGTTAGAACCTCTCTCTTACAAAATAGGTTAGAGGGAGTCTCAGTTGGAGACACATGGTTGGCATTCACTTCTATAAACATGGAAATCCAAACTGGGAAAGTGGGTGAGACTCACCAGGGAGAATGTGTAGTTGAAATGAGAAGTGGGTGTAAAGTGGAGCTCTAAGGTTGATAAACATTAAGGTCTGTTGCTGGATGGCCTAAGGAGATCTAGGGGATTGTTATGTCAGGAAGCTGAGCAGAATGCAAAGGAAAGTTTTGAGTGACGTCATTGGATGTTTCAGAAAATTCCTGTAGTTTGGGGCCATGCAGGCATTGCGTATGACTCTTTCATTTCAGATATTTTTTTTTTTTTTTAATTTTTTGAGACGGAGCCTCAAGCTATCCCCCTGGGTAGAGTGCCATGGCATCACAGCTCATAGCAACCTCCAACTCATGGGCTCAAGCGAGTCTCCTGCCTCCACCTCCCAAGTAGCTGGGACCACAGGCGCCCGCCACAACGCCCGGCCATTTTTTGGTTGCAGCCATCATTGTTGTTTGGCAGGCCCAGGCTGGGGATTCAAACCTGCCACCTTAGGTGTACGTGGCTGGCGCCTTAGCCAATTGAGCCACAGGTGCCGAGCCTCATTTTAGATATTTTTGACTGGGGATTCAGGGAGTGGTGGTAGTGGTGGTAGCTACCAACAGAGTAACCAAGAAGAAATCATTTATTTCCAAGGTAACCAGAATGGTGATTGGAGTCCTCAATGCCACATGGGGACAAAAGGTTTACTGAACTCAGAATTCAGAGAATGAGTCCTCAAGTCAAATGTAGAAGAAAAGAAAGAACTCCAAAGCCTGGCTTTAATGAAGACAGTAACTGGGGGTATACTTTTTATTAAATTGGAATGGGGGGAATTGGGCTCCCTGGCTCACACCTGTAATCCTAGTACTCTGGGAGGCTGAGGTAGGAGGATCTCTTGAGCTCAGGAATTTGAGACCAGCCTGAGCAAGAGTGCAACACCATCTTTACTAAAAATAGAAAAACTAGCTAAGTGTTGTGCTGGGTGCCTATATAGTCTCAGCTACTTAGGAGACTGAGACAGGAGGATTGCTTGAGCACAGGAGTTTGAGGTTGCTGTGAACTAGGCTGGTGCCATAGCCCTTTAGCCTGGGCAACAGAGTTGGACTCTGTCTCAAAACAAAAAAAAGGGTGGGTGCAATGGCTCACACCTGTAATGCTAGCACTTTGGAAGGCCGAGGCAGGTGGATTGCCTGAGCTTATAGGTTCGAGACCAGCCTGAGCAAGATTGAGACCTATCTCTAAAAGTAGCTGGGTATTGTGGCAGGTGCCTATAGTCCCAGCTACTTGGGAGGCTGTGGCAAGAGAATTGCTGGAGCCCAAGAGTTTGAGGTTGCTGTGAACTATGATGCCATATCACTGTACCCAGGGCGAATGTGAGCCTTTGTCTCAAAAAAAAAAAAAAGGAGTTGTGGAGAGATACGCTGCTGGAATATCTGAGAAGGAGCTTAGTGACCTGGTAAAGGGAGGCTTTTGCCTTTATGTAGAGGGAGAAAGGGACTTGTCCTTATCTCACTCCCAGAAGTCTCTGGGACTGTCTCGTCCCCTGGCTCTTAGCTGCCTCCCTTAACTCTGCTAGGTATCAGAGAGCATATGGTTGGCAGTTACTGGAACTATTTCAGGGACATGGTTCAAATAATGTTTTCCTTTTTTTTTTTTTTGAGACAGAGCCGCAAGCTATTGCCCTGGGTAGAGTGCCATGGTGTCACAGCAACCTCCATTTCCTGGGCTTAAGTGATTCTCTTACCTCAGCCTCCCAAGTAGCTTGGACTACACAACACCTGGCTACTTTTTGGTTGTAATTGTCATTGTTGTTTGGCAGGACTGGGCCACATTTGAACCCGCCAACTTTGGTGTATGTGGCTGGGCGCCTTAGCTGCTTAAGCTATAGGGGCCATTATAATGTTTTTATTTTATTTATTTATTTATTTTTTTGAGACGGAGCCTCAAGCTATCCCCCTGAGTTGAGTACTATGGCATCACAGCTCATAGCAACCTCCAACTCCTGGGTTCAAGCGAGTCTCCTGTCTCAGCCTCCCAAGTAGCTGGGACTACAGGTGCCCACCACAACGCCCGGCCGTGTTTTGGTTGCAGCCATCATTGTTGTTTGGCAGGCCTGGGCTGGGGATTCAAACCCGCCACCTTAGGTGTATGTGGCTGGCGCCTTAGCCGCTTGAGCCACAGGCGCCGAGCCAGAATGAGACTGTCTCAAAAAAAACCAACTGCCAAAGTTACTGTTGAGGAGAAAGAAGGAGCATTTGAGTTATTTCATCATAGAAATATTAGAAAACATTAAGAAGTATGTTAACATTATTTATGTATTCACCACTCTTTTATAGTTTGATAGAGGAGAAATTATTTACATGATGTCTTTATATTTTCTCTCTCTATATATGTTTGTGTGTGTGTGTGTGTGTGTGTGTGTATATATATATGTTTAAAGACTAAGTCTCATGTTGTCGCCCTCCATAGTGCCGCGGCATCACAGTTCACAGCAACCTGCAATTCCTGGGCTTAGACAATTCTCTTGCCTCAGCCTCCTGAGTACCTGGGACTACAGGCTCCCGCCACAGTGCTCTGCTATTTTTTGTTACAGTTTGGCCAGGGCTGGGCTTCAACCCACTACCCTCAGTATATGAGGCAGGTGCCCAAATATTCTCCTGTCTTTCTTCTTTTTCATTAACCATGTAAGTAACATGAAAATGTTACTTTTGTAGCCTTGGTTAACATGTTTTAACATCTGTCTGCTTTGCAGTTCATTTGGATAGATATAGTATAAATTGTCTACCATTCTCCCCCTTTTTTGAACATTTATATTATTTCTTTTTTTTCCCTATTGTAAACAACTGGATGCATAAAGTATTTGTTCTTTTTTGATGGTTTCTCTAGGTCAGAGTCTTAGGTTATAACATTTTCTAGAATCTTGATAGATAGTATCAAAAATCCTGTGTTGCTTTTTTTTAAATTTCAGATTAATATGAGGATACAAATGTTTAGGTTACAATGTTTGCATTTGTTAGATGAGGTCCCTGTTATAGTTATGTCCTGCTGGGAGGTGTGCCATATACCCTTACATTGTGCCCATTAGGTAGGAACATATCAATCCCCTTCCCTTCACCTCCCAACGTGAATTAAATTGAGTTTTTCTCTTATGCGGGTATGTATTAGTTCTTCTACTGGCTTAATCACTATGTACTTTATCTCCCTGTTTAATAATTAATACATCTTATCAAAGATAATAGTACTGTTTTTATTTGTTGGTAAACTTGTGTTTTATATACAAATATTTTTGCTTTCAATTTGAAAGACTATTGACATTCCTTATCCTTTGGGTAAAGTAGGTATGGGCCCTGGCATGGCGTATTGCTCAAGGAGATGGGTTCGGGAAATGTAGATAGGTGTTGTGAGACACAAGACCCTGGAGTTTCTGTGTCAATGTTTGTGATCAAGACTCATAGATATTCTCTTCCTCTTGTCTGCATGGTTTGGCTGTCAGACCATTGATGATAGATCACTCTTTCTTTGGAGGTAGGAAGCTAGAATAGTGCCTTCTGTCTTTAGGAAAAGGATTATATCCTTAAGAACCAGAGAGTATAATTTTAGAAGAAAAATGAAAAAATTAGAACTTTAAAGGTAGAGAACTAATAAAGATCTTCAAATCTTACCTCTCATTTTACCATGGTGAGGAGAGGACACCACTTGTTTGTTTTGCTTTTTTCCCCTCTAAAATGATCGTTCTCAGTTAAGGGTGGACATTGGAATGAAGCTAGTAAAAATACTGATGCCAGACCTCCTCCTTAGATCAATTAGATTACAATCTGGGGATAAGACCCAGGAGTGGAAATTTTTTTTTTTTTTTTTGAGACGGATCCTCAAGCTATACCCCTGGGCAGAGTGCCATGGCATCACAGATCACAGCAACCTCTAACTCCTGGGCTCAAGTGAGTCTCCTGCCTCTGCCTCCCAAGTAGCTGGGACTACAGGCGCCCGCCACAACGCCCGGCCATTTTTTGGTTGCAGCCATCGTTGTTTGGCGGACCCGGGCTGGGGATTTGAACCTGCCACCTCAGGTGTATGTGGCTGGCGCCTTAGCCGATTGAGCCACAGGCGCCGAGCCAGGAGTGGAAATTTTTAAAAGCAGTCCATGGCTTGGTACCTGTAGCTCCGTGGTTAGGGCACTGGCCACATGCACTGAGGCTGGCTGGTTCAAACCTGGCCCAGGTCTGCTAAACAACAATGGCAACTCAAAAAAAAAAAAAAGCCAGGCGCTGTGGCGGACACCTATAGTCCTAGCTACTTGGGAGGCTGCAGCGTAAAGCAAGAGAATTGCTTAAGCCCAAGACTTTGAGATTGCTGTGAGCTGTGATGCCACAGTGCTCTACTGAGGGTGACATAGTTAAGACTCTGTCTCCAAAAAAAAAAAAAAAAAGCAGTCTAGATGATTTTCAGGTATAATCAAGTTTAAGAACCACTATTCTGGCTCAGCACCTGTGGCTCAAGTGGCTAAGGCACCAGCCACATACACCTAAGCTAGTGAGTTCGAATCCAGCCTGGGCCCACCAAACAACAGCTGCAACCAAAAAAAAATAGCCAGGCGTTGTGGCAGGCGCCTGTAACCCTAGCTACTTGGGAGGCAGAGGCAGGAGACTCGCTTGAGCCCAGGAGTTGGAGGTTGCTGTGAGCTGTGATGCCATGGCACCTCAACAAGGGCGATAGCTTGAGGCTCTGTCTCAAAAAAAAAAGAACCAATATTCTGGTCATTTGTTACTTAAAATGTAGCCTGCAGACTAGCAGCCTTGGTGTCAGTTGGTGGAACTTGTTAGAAACGCAGTCTCAAGTCCTACCCCAGACCTTGTCAATCAGAATATGCATTTTAGTGAAATCTTCATGTGATTTGCTTGTACATTAAAGATTAAGGCAGCAGTGGTTTGAGCAAGTTGTTCTTGGTGAATACATGATAGAATTACTTTTTTACTTAGGGAATTCTTAAAAGACATCTGCTACCTGGGTTGTGCCGCAGAAAAGAGATTCTGGGGTAAGCCTCCAGTGTCTTGTTGATGTTGTTGTTGAGACAGAGGTTCAAGCTATAGTACTGGGTAGAGTGCTGTGGTGTCACAGCTCACAGCAACTTCCAACTCTTGGGCTTAAGTGATTCTCTTGCCTCAGCTTCCCAAATAGCTGGGACTACAGGCACTTGCCATGGTGCTGGCTATTTTTGTTGTTGTTGTTGGAGTTGTCATTGTTGTTTTATCTGGCCCAGGCAGTGTTCAAATTGGCCAGCCTCGGTGTATGTGGCCAGTGCTCTACCAACTGAGCCATAAGTGTTACACCCTCCAGTGTTTTCAAATAAGAGTTCACAAAGTGCAGCCATGGCTGAAAAGCACAGTTGCAGTGTTACTTTTGCTACTTTTGCTGTCACAGGGGAAAGAAATAGGACTCTTAAAACTTCTTGAAAGTAGGATAGTAAAGAAAAGAGATTTTTTTAAAAAATAAACTATAAGTAACATTTTTCCGGCAGTTTTGCAGAAGGACCTAATGTAAAACAGTCCTGACACATTTTGATGGTTTCCTCTCTCATAGGCTCAAACTGTCCAGGTTGCTGAAGTTGAACAACAGTCACAGCCACAGCCATCCCCAGAACTTCTCCTTCCAAATTCGTTGAAGCCAGAGGAAGGGCTTGAAGTATGGAAAAACTGGGCCCAAACCAAGAACGCTGAACTAGAAAAGGATGCTCAGAACAGATTAGCACCCATTGGGAGTAAGTGTTGTTGGGGAGCCATGGGTTCTGTCTAAAATGCACTGGTGGGCAAACGTGGTGGCTGATGCCTGCAATCCTAGCACTCTGGGAGGCTGAGGCAGATGGATTGCTTGAGCTCAGGAGTTTGAGACAAGCTGGAGCAAGTGCAAGACTCTGTCTCTACTAAAAATATGAAAGTCAGCTGGGCGTCATGGCTGGCACTGACAGTCCCAGCTACTCAGGAGGCTGAGGGAAGAGGATCCCTTGAGCCCAAGAGATTAAGGTTGCTGTGAGCTATAATGCTGTGGCAGTCTACCCATGTCAACAGAGCGAAACTCTGTCTCAAAAAAAAAAAAAAAGAATAAGGCAGGGCACTGACCCCATATACTGAGGGTGGTGGGTTCAAACCTGGCCACAGCCAAACTGCAACAAAAAAATAGCCAGGCATTGTGGTTGGTGCCTGTAGTCCCAGCTACTCGGGGGCTGAGGCAAGGGAATCTCCTAAACCCAGAAGTTGGAGGTTGTTGTGAGCTGTGTGATACCACGGCACTCTACCATGGGCGATAAAGTGAAAGTTTGTTTCCACAAAAAAATAAAAAGAATAATAAAATACTGTGATGCTAAAGTAGTAAGAGAACAGAATGGCAGAAAAGAGTTTCCTCGCTCTTGGGACTAGAGGGTACCATTTGAAATAGTATGTTGAATTCAAGATGAACAATAAGTCTACCCGACCCTGGGCAGATGAGCAGGATATATGGGATTTGTTAAGATCAGCCATTTTTGGACACATGGATTCTGGAATTGACCTAGCAAACCGGGGCAGAGTGGCTTCTGGGAGAAACCAGTGATTATGCTCTTGGTGCTCTTCTTCCTTAGCAGTACGCTCATTATACTTGTTCTACTTGTTCACATTACAGAAAGCTGATAATATTTTTTTCTACTTTATTTTCTTGGCTCAAATTGTATTTGGGGATATGTGAGATAAGAGGATTGTCAAAAGGAAATTGTTGGTATAATAGAGCATATGACCAGTTCTGAACATAAATACAAATGTTCATTTCTATCCCAGCACCCGGATAAGTAGTATCTGCTCTGAGTCCTCCTTTTAGGGGTATGGGTAACCAGTAAAGAGATGACGGTTGCCAGGACTTCTGTTCACTTTTGGGGTTTCTTTTGCAGGGCGTCAACTGCTACGATTCCAGGAGGATCTCATCTCTTCTGCTGTGGCTGAGTTGAATTATGGGCTCTGTCTAATGACACGGGAAGCTCGAAACGGGGAAGGTGAACCCTATGATCCAGATGTGCTCTACTATATTTTCTTGTGTATTCAAAAGGTAGGAAATATCTTCAGGGGAGCATGTTTTAGCTGGTTAGTTAAGTTAGTAAAATGAGAAGCAAAAAGTTAATTAAAATAAGGAAATTTTCTTTCAGATATATTTAGTTTTAAACTAGACTTTTTTTTTTATGTTTATTTATTTTTTAATGAGACAGAGTCTCACTTTATAGCCCTCTGTAGAATGCAATGGCTTTATAGCTCACAGCACCCTCTAACTCTTGGACTCAAGCAATCCTGTTGGCTCAGTTTTTCTATTTCATTTCATTTATTTATTTATTTATCTTTCTGAGACAGAGTCTCATTAGTAACCTCAAATTCTTGGGCCTAATGATCCTCTGGCCTCAGCCTCCTAAGTAACTGGAACTGCGGGCACCCACCTATTCTTCAGTTGCAGTTGTTGTTGTTTAGCAGGCCTAGGCTGGGCTCGAACTTGCCAGCCTTGGTGTATGTGGCCGAAGCCCTACTCGCTGAGCTATGGGTGCTGAGCCAGTTTTTCTATTTCAATAGAGACGAGGTCTAGCTTTTGCTCAGGCTGATCTTAAACTTGTGAGCTCAAACAGTCCACCACTTCTTGGCCTTCCAGTAGTGGTAGGATTAGTGGCTTGAGCCACTGCACCTGGCCTAAATATACCATACATAAAAAGAAATTTACTGGGTTGGGCAGTGCCTGTGGCCTAGTGAGTAGGGCGCCACCCCATATACCAAGGGTGGCAGATACAAACCCAGCCCCAGCCAAACTACAACAAAAAAATAGCTGGGTGTTATGTTGGGCACCTATAGAATCAGCTACTCGGGAGGCTGAGGCAAGAGAATTGCCTAAGCCCAAGAGCTGGAAGTAACTGTGAGCTATGACTCCTCGGCACTCTACCGAGGGCAACAAACTAAAACTCTGTCTGTAAAAAAGAAAAAAAAAATTACTGGGGCCAGGAGTAGTATCTCACAGCTATAATCCTAGCACACTAGGAGACTGAGGTGGGTGGATTACTTGAGCTCAAGTGTTAGAGACTCCTGAGCAAGAGCGACCCCATCTCTAAAAATAGCTGGGCATTGTTGCAGGAGTCTGTAGTCCCAGCTACTTGGGAGGCTGAGGCAAGAGAATTGCTTGAGCCCAGGAGTTTGAGGTTGCTGTGAGGTGTGACGCCACAGCATTCTACCAAGGGCAACAAAGTCAGACTCTGTCTCAAACGAAAAGGTAATTTACCTAGCCTGGAACAATGAGTCATGCCTATATTCCCAGCTATTTGGGAGGCTAAGGTGGGAGGATCACTTGAGGCCAGGAGTTGAAGACACACCTCAGCAACATAGCAAGACCCTCTCTTTTTTTTTTGTTTTGAGACAGAGCTTCAAGCTATTGCCCTGACTAGAGTGCTATGGTGTCACAGCTCACAGTAACCTCCAACTCCTGGGCTCAAGCAATTCTCTTGCCTCAGCCTCCTGAGTAGCTAGGACTATAGGCGTCTGCCACAATGCCTGGCTGTTTTTTGTTTGTAGTTATCATTGTTTGTCAGGCTCGGTCCAGATTCAAACCCTCCAGCTCTGTTGTATATGGCTGGCGCCTTAGCTGCTTAAGCTACAGGCACCACCCCCAAGATCCTCACTTCAAGAAAATAAAAATACAGCTTGATGTCCATAGCTCAATGGTTATGGCGCCAGCCACATACACTAAGGTTGGCAGGTTCAAACCTGGCTAGGGCCTGCTAAACAACGGTGACACATGCAACCAAAGAATAGCCAGGCATTGTGGGGGCATCTGTAGTTCCAGCTACTTGGGAGGCTGAGGCAAAAGAATCGCTTATGCCCAAGAATTTGAGGTTGCTATGAGCTGTGATGCCACAGCATTCTACTGAGAGAAACATAGACTCTGTCTCAAAAAACATAAATAAATAAAAATAAAAGTAATTTGTCCAAAACAAGGTCAGGTGCTTTTATTCTCCTCCTCCTCTGCATTAATACAAAATAATTATTTAAAGAAGTCTCAACTAGAATAATATACAAATATAGTAAGGTTTTTGAGATGTCTAACATGAAGCATAACAGAGAAACTTGTACACTGGCAGTTTGGGGGAGCAGAGGTAGATTTCTGGTTATTTTTTTTTTGAGATTGTCTCACTGTGTCACCCTCGATAGAGTGCCGTGGTGTCATAGCTCACAGTAACCTTAAACTCTTAGACTTAAACAATTCTGTTGCCTCAGTCTCCTGAGTATCTTGGACTACAGGTGCCCACCACAATGCCTGGGTATTTTTCTTTTGTTGCAGTTGTCATTGTTGTTTAGCTGCCCTGGGCTGGCTTTGAACCCAACAGGCTCAGTGTATGTGGCCGGCACCATAACCACTGTGCGATGGGCACCAAGCCCGAGATACAGATTTCTTTGTGTTTAGTCTCCTGAGAAAAGTCTGCCTTCCGGTTTGTTCCTCTTTTTTTTTTTTTTTTGAGACGGAGCCTCAAGCTATCCCCCTGGGTAGAGTACCATGGCATCATAGCTCACAGGAACCTCCAACTCCTGGGCTCAAGCGAGTCTCCTGCCTCCGCCTCCCAAGTAGCTGGGACCACAGGCGCCCGCCACAACGCCCGGCAATTTCTTGGTTGCAGCCATCATTGTTGTTTGGCGGGCTTGGGCGGGGGATTCGAACCCACCACCTTAGGTGTACGTGGCTGGCGCCTTAGCCGATTGAGCCACAGGTGCCGAGCCAGTTTGTTCCTCTTTCTTGATGGTCCAAACCTAGCTAGGCACCATGCCCTGACTTTTTCCATGCTCTTACCACAGTCCTGTGACCAGGTAAAGGCATACACATATACAGAAAAGGATACTGAGCCATAGAAGTTAAAAGAATTGGCGGCGCCTGTGGCTCAATCGGCTAAGGCGCCAGCCATGTACACCTAAGGTGGCGGGTTCGAATCCCCAGCCCGGGCCCGCCAAACAACAATGATGGCTGCAACCAAAAAATGGCCGGGCGTTGTGGCGGGCGCCTG
>CAUYQV010140328.1:0-70204 GCA_963574575.1 Galagoides demidoff
TGTGGCGGGCGCCTGTAGTCCCAGCTACTTGGGAGGCTGAGGCAGAAGAATCGCCTAAGCCCAGGAGTTGGAGGTTGCTGGAGCGACTCCACTGTACTCTACCGAGGGTGAAAAAGTGAGACTCTGTCTCTACAAAAAAAAGAAAAAAGAAAAAGAAAAGACAAGAGCATGTGATTCATCATCAGAGAAAAGGACCTTTTGGAAAACACTGGGATGAGGCAGTGCCTGTAGCTCAGTGGACAGGGTACCAGCCACATACACAGAGGCTGGTGGGTTCGAACCCAGCCCAGGCCAGCTAAAACAACAATGACAAATGCAACAAAAAATAGCTGGGCGTTGTGATGGTGCCTGTAGTCCCAGCTACTTGGGAGGCTGAGGCAAAAGAATTGCTTAAGCCGAAGAGTTTGAGGTTGCTGTGAGCTATGACACCAGAGCACTCGATCGAGGCTTGAAACTATCACCAAAAAAAGAAAAAAAATGCAAGGATGGACACTGTGGTGGTTTCCCTGTGTGCACGTGTTGACTTCTGCCATCTGTTGTTCTTGTTTCTGGGGTTTCTTAACGTTAAGTAGAGACACTTTAACGTTCTTAAAAGATACTTACAGTGTCTTTAGTTAGTTCTCCCAAAGGAATATCTGCAATTCATGGGAGCAGGAGGAAAACTTTCTGTCAATTCTGCATAATGACCAAAACAGAGTGATTGAATTACTTAACTGAAGCTCAGTCGCTTGCAACGTGATGCACATTAGGCCCTGTTCACTGTGGAGACAGCAGTGGGTGGGTATTCACCCAGACAGTAGGCACAGAAAGCTAAGTCATTTTCATCTTTCTGTTTGCTTTATTTTTCTGAAGCTCACACAATCCACCAGGGATTCCCTCCTAGACTCTGTAATAGCCAAAGGGTGATGGAGGGAGGAGGATAGATGTAACTAAAACACAGGCACATAAAAGCTTTGCATAGAGATTACAAGTTTTATAAACCCATAACAATTTTTATTAGCCCACAAAGTTGTGAGCATTCCTGCCCTCGCCTGTTGGCATCGCAGCGAAGCTACAGCTGAGGAACGCACGATTGTACTTCCCAAGTGCTGGTGCCACCACATCAGTCAGTTCCTGAAACGTGGCTAACTTTGGGGCTGTCCTGAAAGCTTCTTGCCCCAGAGTCTAGACTGGGCCATTTGACTGGCCTCGGTAGGAAGTGTCCCAGTGCAGTATAAGGGGTCTGAGTCAAGAACACAGACTCAAGTCACCTACACGCCGAGCTGGCCACACTTGCTCTTGTCGTGTGACAGAACGACTGTGTCAGGAAGATGTTGCGGCTGAGCCCCCTGCTCTGAATGCTTCTCAGCCCTTCCGCAACACCACATGGATAATACTCTCACATTATCATGTCCATTTGGAGAAGACTCCCCATCTGGAACAGCGTAGAGGAGTATTTAAGAATATAGTAGAAGTCCCATCGCCTCATTCAGAGCTGGTATTTGACAGGTTAACTAAAAAATATATGTTAATGGTTAAAAGAAGGAAAAGAATGTTTAAATAAGTCCATCTTAAATATTTTAGTTTAGCCTAAAGTGTAAATATATATTCGTGTAATAAAATCTAATATTAATTTAGTAGAGGATGAAATACTGTTGCCCTGTGGCAGCCCCACCATGGTTTAATTACCATATTGTTGTCCTGTAGATTCAGGGGGTTGTCCAGTATAAAGTGGGCATTTTATGGCCACAATATGAACAATCTTTGCCCCTAGATTGTTTTTCATCCTGCCTTGCTCCATCTTTTCGTGCTGGGGCACATAATATCTCTGCTTCACCCACAAGTACATCTCCAACAAGTTGCCACTCTCAATCCTTTGCTGTGCACGGTCTTCTCCCCCTGTCCCCACCCCCAAATCACTGGAACCCCTGATTTATTTGAGATCAGCTTTATTTTCTTCTGGTACATTTGGATTTTCTGCAGTTGTACTCAATTTCAGGCCGGTTTTCTCCAAAATGCAGTATGTGGTATATGCTGAACAGTTTCATTCCAATACTCCATTACAAATAATGTCTATTACATTAGTGACTCTTGATAACTCCGTGCCACCTACAGTTTCATCTTCATTTGTTTCCAAAATTAAAGTCCAAGTTTTACTTGGATTAGTGTATAAACATTTTAGAATTTCTTAATCCATCGAGTAGATCAAGAATGTCACATGTGCCAGGGAAAACCAGGCACTGCGGCTCGGCACCTGTGGCTCAAGTGGCTAAGGCGCCAGCCACATACACCTAAGGTGGCAGGTTTGAATCCAGCCTGGGTCCACCAAACAACAATGATGGCTGCAACCAAAAAATAGCCGGTTGTGGCGGGCGCCTGTGGTCCCAGCTACTTGGGAAGCTGAGGCAGGAGACTCACTTGAGCCCAGGAGTTGGAGGTTGCTGTGGGCTATGAAGCCACGGCATTCTGTCTCCAAAAAAAAAAAAGGAAACCCAGGCACTGATGTTCTTTCCAGGGTCCTCAAGATTGAGATGTGCAGGAGTGATGGGTATAGGGGGTATAGGCTTTCCTAGTATTTTTTCCACATACTGTGTTCTTTAAAAAATATACAATTTCAATTTTAATGTTAAAAAGTATGACTCCAATCAATAAAACAAGCCACACTCCTGATCTGATCATGCCATTTTCCTGCTTTACAGTAAGTATGTTTCCAGTGCTGCTCTGAATGGTTCAGATGCCCCAAGATGATGTGAAAGATTCTTCACTCCCAGTGTCAGCAAACAGTTGCCGCCTCGTCTGCCTCATTTTTAAGCTCACACCATCTGGTTATACTGGAGGATTTGCTACCTTTTAAATTGCTGTTTTCACATTTGCACACTTGTTTCCTCTCATTCTTCTCTTTACTCAACATTCCAGTTACTCATCCTTTAAAACAAAAACGAAAATGGAACTTTCTTGTTAGGGATAAGTAAGCAGATGAATGGGTTTGCAGATGAGAAAAAAAAAAATATATATATATATATATATACACACACACACAACTTCATAAAAAAAAATTTATTTGTCCAGAGTCCATCCATGCCATATTTTGTGAGTTGTAGTAAACTGGCAAAGAAAAACAAACTCATCCTTTTAAACATCAGGATTTGTTGGTCAATAACTTATAGTAATAAAATTTGTTTGTTTGTTTGTTTTAGAGACAAAGTCTTGCTCTGTTGCCCAGGCTGAGGTATAGAGGCTCTGCAATAGCTCACTGCAGCCCCAAACTCCTGGGCTTAATCAATTCAAGTAGCTGGGACTACAGGCACACAACACCATGCCTGGCTCTAAGGTGGTCACTTTTAAGCTCCAGATCCAAGTCTGCCAGCCAATGCTGTAATGTCCTTTCATTGAATCTTAATGACTCAAGTTTTGCTTTTGTATCATTGTTTTTTAAGCTAGTATCTTACTCTTCAGGCTTCAATATTGTACAAATATTCATCAATAGAACATTTTGACAAATGATTTACTAGCCTGCAGATAACTGATCAATAGGTTGTTCAATGGATACTTTGTCCCCATATTGCCCACTATGTGGACATCAATACCTGGCATCCAAGCCATGTATTATCATTTGCTACCACCAACCTTTTTTAGATAAAACCAAGACTTTCTCTTTCACTAACAATCCACCAACTGTAGTGTGTATCTTTCTTGTATGAGCTACACCTAGGATACATTGTCTATATATAGTAGTTTGGATACATTGTCTCTATATAGTAGTTTGTTTACTTAAAATATATTAAGAATGTATATAGCATGACCCCTGGGTAAAGGGCTTGACTACAACTTGAACTTTACTTAGCAAATGCAAACAATGTAACAGATCATTTGTATCTACTTATTAATCTGAAATTTAAAAAAAAACAGAACGCAAAGGCACTTGCACAGCAAAGTAAGAACAGAACAATTTTGGGTTTATGATATATTCCAAGGGTAAGCATCTAATTTGACAGTATTTTTAACAACGTGCCTTTATGGAGCTTTTCTAAAGTATCCAAGGTAATTTCCATAGAAACAACAACTTATGCATAGTTCATTGATTTACATAACATTTAACTAAATTGTATAATTATAATGTCAAGTAAAACTGGCATAAACAGGTTTGGGAACAGACTTGACTCTTGGCAAGCATCTAACTCAAATGATGGGAGCTAAAGTGCTAAGAGTGAAGCCGACCGGCTGCAAACATGCATCATGTGGTGAGCATTTATCTACAGGCTCTAGGAGAGATAGTTACAATGGGACTGATACTCAGCACTTTAATTACTCTTAGTAACTAAACTGTGTTTCTGCAAATGCAGAACTCTCCTGAAACTGAGTCATGTAGCACCCCAAGATGGCATGTTGGGGCCTAAGTTATTACTTGGGATCTGCTCTCCACAATTTGGGGTCTAAGGTACAATAAATATCCAGGTAAATCCTGCTACTTATCCCGGAGCTGAGCAAAGAGGGAGTTTTCAAAACGAAAGGGGTAAATCAAACAGGCACTGTTGCAGGACTTAGAATACAACCTCACAGCCAAAGCAATTTTGGAAATAGTGCTGGAGTTGAAATTCCAATTGGGGAGGAGGGGAATCTATGCTTCAGGACTTGCTGTTTTGAGAGCTGAAATAAACTATGTAACGATAGGCTAGTGCATTAAATGGAGGAAGCCTGAAAAGCTCACATGCAAAGTTATAAACTCGAGACCTACATTTCTTCAGAAACCAGAGTTGTTTTTACATGAATAGAAATGGAAGAGATCTATCCCACTCAGGTTACTTTAAGGTTTTGCCTTTACGATAAATTAGCATGTACAGAAACACCATGCATTGCACTAGAATGTTCATTGCAGCTCAATTCATAATCGCCAAGTCGTGGACGCAACCTAAGTGTCCATCAACCCATGAATGGATCAACAAACTGGGGTATATATACGCCGTGAAATATTACACAGCCAGTTTTTCCTTTTTCCTTTTTCACTCCTGCTCAGGCTGCTATGGAACTCCTGAACTCAACCACTCTACCTGCCTTGGCCTCCCAGAATGTTAGGATAACCGGCATGAGTCACTGTACCCAGTTCAAGGGACTTTCTTGACTAGTGAAGTTCATTAACATTAGGAACAGTTGATGAGAGCACATCCAGATTGGTAAAGGCCTCCAGAGCAAAAACAGACTCATCTACCACATGGGCAACTCTGTCATGCTCTGCATTGAATATATAAACATTACTTCATTCTGTTACCTGGCTAGAGTGCAGTGATGTCATCACAGCTCACTGCAACCTTAAACTCTTGAGTTCAAGCAATCCTCCTGCCTTGGCCTCCCAAGTCTGCACAACAGGGGGCTGCACTCCAGGACTACAGTATGCCCCACTACACCTGGCTTATTTTTCTCTTTGTCATAGAGATGGGACCTCACTCCGTCTCTTGTTCAGGCTGGTCTCGAACTCCTAGTGTTGAGCAATCCTCCCACCTCAACCTCCTAAAGTGCTAGGATTACAGGTGTGAGCCACTGCACCCAGCCACTACTTCCTTCTTAATTGAACTTCATTTCCCTACTTTTAACTTCTTTTATATGTTAGAGGGAGGGAGGGGATTTTTAATGTAAAATTTCCCTTAACAGTCTGGCTACTTATAGGAGCTTATAAAGCACAAGGAGTAGCTTAGATATCTTTATAATAAAATACTTTCTCTGGAAAATAAATCCCTAAAAAGTAATTTTGTTCTACCCTAAGGAAAAAAAAATAGTCATTCTACATTTCTGTAAAATATAATTCATCATTATTAAATTATCAGATTACATGCACAATTAAATTTATTTATTAAACAAGACATATGCCAACAACTTTGCAATAATCCTTTAAACCATAATAGCAGATTTTCAACTTTAATAACAACATCATGCAGCTAATACTCAAAAGACTAATTTGAAAAGTAAGGGTATTTGGTAATTGAAACTGAAATTATACAATTAAGCACTTGAGTAATTTAAACATGAACATAAGTGTCCTGACTGTGTTGCTCTTGGCTTTCAGTCAAATTTGCTAGTGCCAGTGAGAGTTTACCACTCTAATTATTTCTGCTCTGTATCAGATCTGGCTAAGTAGAAATTGAGAATTATTGGAAGTATTTTCTCATTCGTATGTCTTTTCTGTTTCAAAAACACACAACAATATTCTTCTTCTAATTAAAGTATCACACACATAATCAAGAATCACCCCCATGATTCTTGTCAGAACGCAACAGAAATGTCAAAAAGAGATCATTTGTGGCCAGACCTGGTGGCTCACACCTGTGATCCCAGCACTACGGGAGGCTTAGGCAGATGGATTGCTTGAGTTCAGACATTCAAGAGCAGCCTAAGCAAGAGCGAGACCCTTTCTTTACTAAAAACAGAAAAATTAACCAGTCATTGTGGCCGCCACCTGTAGTCCCAGCTACTCAAGAGGCTGAGGCAGAAGGATCACTTGAGTCCAAGGGTTTGAGGTGGCTATGAACTATGACAAGGTGGCACTCTCCCCAGGGCGACCAAAAAAAAAAAAAAGAGAGCGAGAGATCATTTGTTTACATACCAATTCCCAGAAACAGATGCAAAAGAAAAAGTTTTAATATAAGAAAAGTTATCCTATGAGTGTGTCTTTTAAGTGTTTTTAAATAATCGCCACTCCCTTTCTCCCCATCCTCCATTCTTTCCGTTTTCCCTATCAGCTATAAAACCACAAATCAGCCTCATCACCTCACCCCTGAGAACACTCTACATTACAGCAGTTCTCAACCTATGGGTCACCACCTCTTTGGTGGTTGAACGACCCTTTCACAGGGGTCGCCTAAATATATCCTGCATATCAGATATTCACAGTATGATTCATAACAGTAGTAAAATTACAGTTATAAAGTAACAATGAAAATAATTCTATGGTTGGGGGTGACAACAACATGAGGAACTGTATTAAAGGGTCGTGGCATTAGGAAGGTTGAGAACCACTGCTTTATAATAAAACAGGCTGTCCCGGAGGTTTCTACAACCATTCGCTTGGTAGAAATCATCTCTGTGATTTTTATGGTATGATTAAGACTTTAAAAGTAAGTGGGATTTAGAAATAGTATTTCCTAAGTGAATCAGAAAAGTCATTGAAGTTTTGAAGGTAGCAGATCAGTCAGAACACAAGACACATTGTGACTATCCCAAAACAAGGCACCAGGTTTGATACAGGAGGAGGGAGGCAGATTGCCTCTGACCAATGCAGGGAATAGATATAATATAGTCAGGCACAGGGCAGAGTGGGCGCCCACATCAAGACCTCACTGACACCACAATGTAGAGAGGCACAGAGTGAGGGGAAGGACATTCTGGGCTCAGGAACTGTACAGGTAAAAGGCACCTGGGAAAAATGAGAGGATCAGCTCCAGGATACACAGCCAGCATCTAGGGCGTGAGAGGAGGAGCTGTAGTGGGTGAAGCTGAACGTGTAGGTGTGGTCCAGATCCCAAAGCGCCTAGACTCCAGGCTAAGGGGTTGGGATGTTCTCCTGAAGGCTGTGGGGAGTCACTGCACGGCTCTTTTAAACAGTAAGGAGGCATGATCACATTTGCACTGATCCTTGCAGCAGCGGGGTAAACACTGGATAGAGCTAGAATGGAGGAAAGGAAGGATGCTGGTTAGTGTAGTCCAGCACAGCCTCAGCTGTAGTCCAGGCTTCAAAGAGTGAGAACCGGAAACCAGACAGCAGCAGCAAAACAGGACAAGGGACGAGAGCACAAGATGTTTAAGGAGTAGACAGACCAGTTGGATACAGCAGTTGAGGGCAGGAAAGAATCTAGTTTCTCATTCAGAAGATACTGAAAAAGGTTTTCCTCTCTGGCCTTGTGATGCTGACGCCACCATCGTCTGCCTCCCAGAGCCTTTCCCTATCAATTACCCTTTTTCACTCCTGTGACTCTTTTGTCTATAACATTCTCAAGCCACTTCCATTCCAGGAAGCAAGGATTTGGTGGATACCTACTCTGAGCCAATTGGTTCCTGAGTTAACTGAAGGAGTTAAAAGCAAGGTGAAATCATTTCTCCAAACTTTGCATCCATCATCAAGGCTGATCATATAGCACCAGACGCTTCCAGAAATGAAGGCTTTTTGTCTCCAACTAGTGATGCCAGCCACCTGTGTGAATATTCTATCTAGAAAGGGATATGGCTAGGGGTGGGTGACATGTTAGGGGTCCTCTTGAGCCATGACAGGTGGTTCAGGTCCCTGTCAAAGGTGCTTGTTCTGAAAAGGCCAAGGGACTAAAGGGAGTCATCTGAGCAGACTGGGGGTGTCATTCAATAGTCCCCCCATGCCTCAAGGGTCAACCATTCATTCTGCAAGTACCTCTTATGAGCTTGTCATGCGACAGGTGCATTGCTAAGCACTGGGGAAACAATAATGAACAAAATCGACCCAGGTCCTGCCACCACGGTACCTAGAATTTATTTTCTACACCAATACTGACAGTCGCACCATCATAAACAGAAGCCTGCTCCCCACAAGGGCCTCTGTGTAAGTGTGGTACATCAGGAGCGGGAACTTCTCAGTAGCTCATTTTTTTCCTAAGACTCACTCATTAGAAGAGGGGCCCTTGATAGTTACATTGTGTTTTTTTTTAATAGACTGATCCTAAACATGCTATTTTATAATCTAGTTCTAATTGGCCATAAAGATACATTTATTTTTTTTTAAACCATTCTTTTTTCAATTTTTTTTTTTTTATTTTTTGCAGTTTTTGGCCAGGGCTGGGTTTGAACCTGCCACCTCTGGCATATGGGGCTAGCGCCCCACTCCTTTGAGCCACAGGTGCCGCCCAAGATACATTTATAATAAAGCCTAACGTCAAAGTTCAGAAAGAAAGAAGAGACTGATTCTCAGTGGCTCAAAGTTTAGTAACACTGGGAACTCAGAGACAGTTGAGGAAGACCAGCCCAAAGCAGAACACATGGAAAGATGGCTGAGCAGAGTTCAGAGGCTGAAGTGACTCATATCCACATGAGGAAATCAGATTAGGTGAGCTGAGAACAGAGGGAAGTGAATATGAGACAGTACAAATGAGAAGAGATCAAATTCACGCAAAGGATTTCAGGGAGAAGCACGAGGAATGAACGGGCAAGAAGAGAGTGTGACACCGACCGACGCAGACATTGTATGAGACAGCTGCTGCCGCCCAAGATCTGAACCATTCTGAAGGTGGGAGTAAGTCAGGGCCTTTGGGTGCAGGAATTCCTTGCTGGAGAAGCAAAAGGAAAAAGAAAGGAAAAAAAACCTTTACCAAATTATGTCCTTAGATAGTCTTGAGCAACCTTTTATAGGCCAGGATAATTTATGAGACATGAAAACATTTATAGGCTGCTTTTTTTTTTTTTTGGCCAGGGCTGGGTTTGAACCCACCACCTCCGGTATATGGGGCTGGCGCCCTATCCTTTTGAGCCATAGGCGCCACCCTGGGCTGCTTTTTTTAAAGCACAAAATAAAAATAGCTACATTTTAGTCTGATGGAGGAGAGGGACGAATGCACAAATTCTCAAATTTGTCTACTCGATTGGATAGAAGAATGTCGTGAAGAAATGTTCTACTTTTTGACCACTAAACTCTAACATCTGTGCATATTTGGGAGGTGCAGATACAGAGGCAGTTTCCTGATCTTGAATTCTGCAGTAAGACTGAGAGCCACTTGGCAGAGCCTAAGGATGTGGGCTGCCTTGTGTCCCAGCCACCACACCCAGAAAGGTCTGTGTATTATTTCACATAATCCTAGCATAATACTCAATATTGGTCCAACATCATCTCTATGCCACTGGGGAAGTACGTGAAAAAGATGGAATACCTAACAGTCTATGTAAATTGTTATCCTATACAGATAAATCACTAGCTTATGGATCCAGCAATGAGTACTACCAGCTAAAATTAGCATATAAACACACAGAGTGCCAGAATGTTTTATATATATAGTTTTTAAATCCTCTGGCCATATAAGCACCGTCAAAGATTTCAGATTCATTAAAAGAAAAGAATTGTCCAACAAAAAGAAACTTCAGGCCATTCAAAACTGTAGAGTCACTTTCAGAGGCACATTAAGAAACTCAAGTCTTCTACAGTTAAATACCCTTCGCAAAAATTCCCTTCCAGGATTAACATAGTTTAACACTTCTGTGTGGCAACACTAAGAAAATTAAGATCTAAAGGCTTGATCCCAGCTATTTTTAGAGGGGAGGTCAAGGAGCTCATTTATTTTAGGAATTCAGACCAGGATCCACACGATTCGACATTCCCGTCCTCGGGGGAAAGGTCACCAAAATGCATACGTCAGGTATCTGCTGCTTTCTTTTTAAGAATGCTGAATTTTAAACCCAGTAAGTCTAAATGCAGTCCTCATATAATCTACAAATGACCTTACTAAGTCTTTCTACATCCCATAAAAGTATATTAATTGTATCATTTTATTTAAGTTCCCAACTTGCTGTGATGTATTAGCATATTAAAATTAACTCTGCAGGCTCTAATCATGTCACCTTCTTAGCCATCTCACCAGGACAAATTTGATAAAATTATAGTACCCCCTCGTGGTGTTTCCTTTATACCCTGCTAGGACGGTTTGTAATATTATATTTTTTTTAAATTTTCCTCCACTAAGATCAGTGGATAACTAATTACCCTTTTCTAAACTCTAATAAAAATGATGGAGAAGGTAAGGGAGCTACCCACCAGATTGTGAGAACCGGTGAGATACGTGGCATTTCACCAGAAGTTAAGAATATTTAGGGCCACACATATTATTTTTAATGGAAGGAAAACACTTTGAAGAAATATTTCCTATAGATTGGTCTATGTAGCCAAATTAAAGTACACAACTCTGAAATTACTCACTGGGTTCTTAGTTTGCTTTGCCAGCAAACTCAAACACATACTGAAGAGGGGAAATTGTGTTTTTTGAATAGTAAACCAACGATAAATTCTTTCTAAATCAGGAAGGAAAAAGAAAGTAGATAAAATTTAAATATACTGATTTTTTTTTCCCCTCATAATTCATCCAGCCTTTTTCCAGCAGATTCAAGTCAACTGCTTGTTACTGTTATTGCATCCAAATACCTACCTTTTTAAATTATTTTTGTGATTATTTTATTTTTATGAATGTTTATAATTTAGCAAAATGAGTAAGACTTGTGGGTATACACTTAAATACAAAGCTCTTTCTGGCTTTATTTATTTTCTTCTATCTTTAGTTCGCTATTGTACACTTAAAAATAAAACAAAACAAAACTATTCCCACCTCCTGATTTCCCAAAAACTGATTTTTATCTTGTTCTAGGATAGGTTTTTGTCAATAAGGCAAGGAACCACGGAACGGACGGATGAATGAGGCTGTCCAGAATATTTTAGAGATCCCTAAAATAATTCCACCTGGGGCAGAGGATCTCACAATAGATCTTGTGAAACAGAGAAAGATATGAGCTCATGTATCTACTGTCAACAAGTGGTAATTTCATATTTATTCGGCGTCCAGGTGCCTTAGAGAGTAGCCATAGAAAGCAAAGCCGTGCGTTCTCCAGATCAGTTCCACTGTGAGCTCGGCAGTACTGCAGTCTATCTCGGGTTCGAGCCACTAAGCACTTGTAACTGATTTACAATGAAAATATCAAGAAGCTTTATTCCAATTTAGTTCAGGTTCAATAAAATAACAGTTCTGGTTCAGCTCTGGGAATGTGGGAACATATTTGCTAGTTTCTGATTCACATTCCATGGGCTCCCTAATTGTGATTTAAAATAAAGAACATTGAGTTGTACTCGGTAAGTTATTCAGGCAACAGTTTTGGAGCTCTTGCTTTGCTGAAATACAAAATGAATACAGGCAGTCCCTGAGTTACAAACGTCCGACTTATACGGGACTTGCACTTATGAACAGAAGCTATTACAGTAAGTCCCCCAAGTTACAAACATCTGGCTGATGTATGACTCACACTTATGAACAAAGGCTATTACCAGTAATAGGTAAATGCACCTGTTTCAAATTACATACAAATTCAACTTAAGAACAAACCTGCAGAGCAAAATTCTTGCCTTAAAGTAGTGATTTTCTACTGGGACGTGGTGAGAACATCGTAAGTAGACAGAGACAATTTTTAAAGATTATTAATTCAATTATTTCTGAAAGAAGTTCAAAGCACAGCAGTGAGTATATTCTTTTTTTTTTAACTCTTTTTGATCAACTTAATTTAAGTGTGCCACAGAAGTTTAACTACAGGTTCAAGTGTGCCGTGAGATATAAAAAGGTTACAAAACACTATCATGAAGAATAACATGGTCTAGCTAGTTAACAGTCCAGTGATCAGTGTAACGGTACAGATGGAAGTGCATCATGTTAAGATTGGCAATAAGAATTTATTTTGAGGTGACATCATCTGGGTTTAGAAAGTGACTTGATGATCCCCGAGGTCCACCAGAGGACAAAACAATGGTCACTAAACCTGAAGTCAGTGGGTCCTGTGTGCCCACTTCTGGGTTGGGCTCAGTGCTCAGGTGTTCCACATAACAATGAACAGGGTCCCCAGGTGCAGGAAGATGTTTAAGCAAGAGGACACCACTGGCCCAGGGCCACCATGTGCAACTCTGGGGAGCACCACTAGGAGGTGGGTGGCCCCCCTGTACTGTACACCCTGGTGGCCTTGCAAAGGCAGAGTTACTGGACACAGCTAAGCAGTAAAAGAAACCCCAGTGGCCAAGAAGAAATCTGGGGAGAGAACAGAAATATCTAGAAGAGATCTCTGTCATTATTTGCCTTGAAGTATGATGGAAAACTCTTCCTCCACCTCCCCTCAAAAATCAACTTTTTTCCTAATACTTTTATATAAGTGAACTTGACTTTGTTCTATTGGTTTTTGTCTCAGCTTAGCGGGTGACTGTGGTGGTATCATCTGGGACTTTCGCGGTGGTGACAAAGCAGAGCTGAATGTCGCATCCTCACAGGCCCACGGCAGACACTGATCATGATGATGCAGACCCAGAGGACAGGGGGAAAGTGGATATGTGAGTTACACACAGTCATAATTTAAAAAGTAATAAAAGCTGAAACAGAGGAGCTGTGAGAGAACAGAAAAGGAAGTACCTGCTTTGCCGCAGGGAAAAAGAAGCATCTCTGAGAAAGTGACCTTTACGCTGAGTCTTAAAGGATGAGTAACAGTTAATCCAGAAAAAGAAAAGTGTGGAAAGGCTTTCGGCAGAGACAACAGTATGAGCAGAGAGGGGGATATTTAAGGATAGCCAGGGAGCCCAGCATGGCTGGAGGAGAAAGGACATGTGGCTTCATTCATTGCTACCAGCAGGTTTATTCTAGCAGACTGCCCACGCACACCAGTGAAACCTTTCAGTTACACGTCGTTTACCTGTTGAGGGAATAAGTGGTGTCCCTGTATAGCTATGAGGCCATCTTTCTACTTCTATAAAACTTGGAAGGGCTCGGTCCAGTGGCTCACGCCTGTAATCCTAGCACTCTGGGAGGCCACGGCGGGTAGATTGTTTCAGCTCAGGAGTTCCAGACCACCTGAGCAAGAGTGAGACCCTGTCTCTTAAAAAAATAACCAGGCATTGTAGTTCCAGCTACTCAGGAGGCTGAGGCAAGAGGATTGCCTGAACCCAAGAGTTTGAGGTTGAGCTATGACACCATGGCACTCTACTGAGGGCAACAAAGTAAGACTCTGTCTCTAAAAAAAAAGTTCTTGGAAAAGATTTGCTTTATCTCTACAGCAATTATACTGCTTCTCTCAATATTTCCTTCCCTCCCCATTCATCCCTTGGCTCCTCTGTGGACAGAGGGACAGTTCCTTGGACGTTGGGCTTGGTCAGATGACCCATCTTAAACAATGGAATGTAGACGGAGGGACAGCAAGCCAGTTCCTAGCTGGAGCTCTGAGGGGCAGCCTGTCTTATTTCCTGTCCCACTCAGAACTTCTGCCCCCTGCCCCTACGGTTACCAACCACTGACATCTTGCTTATTATGTAAGGAAAGAGCAAGATGTTTCTAATGTGGCTGCTTGTTATATGCGGTATTATTGCAGCAAAACCTGACCGATACATTTTCATTTCTCAATTCATAGAGATTTGGCTTCTAAACACTCATGAAATTGCTATTACTAAAGAATACTACATCCCACATTTAAAAATAAAAGAAATAGAGAACATCAATAATCTAAATACCAACTGAGACCACTTCTTAGTCCCTATGTATTCTGATTTCACTTCAACTTTGCCCTGGGAGATTGTGCAATCTAGAATGAAATTATCTAGGTTCAGATTCTTCTGGCTTTATCATTTACCAGCTTTGCACCTTTGGCAAATGACTTCACCACTATGTCACAATAATGTTCCCATCTGGAAAATGCAAGTATTTGATATAATACTAACTATCTAAGAGTTGCTGAGAAGATTGGATGAATTAATAAAAGAGCTTGGAACGCTGACTGACATATAGTATGTTCTCGATCACGCTGGCTATTGGGATCACTTGTCTAACCATACTCAGTAATATCCGCTGACTCATTTCCTCTGTCACTGTCTAGCCGAAATCTCAACCATCCTCAGCATCCATGCCAGGGATCTGTGCCCAACTCTTTTTTCCTTCTGAACATCCTCCTGAATGAATCTCATTCACTCTCAGGGCTTCTGCTTTCCTTACTCAAATCTATCACTTTATTCTAGATCTCCTACTTGAACTCCACAGCTGAGCATACTTGCCATCCCCAGGCTTTATCTTAGAGAGTCATGGTTTAGCCTTACATTAGCTAAAAATGCCCACCAGAGAGACTATGATCTCTTAAAGAAAAAAGAGGCAGAATCTCCTCCAAGTAAATATTTTTAGGTCTTTTACACATACCGATTCATAAAGACAATGTGTCTTAATGAGAGCCCAAAGGCATGCTAAAGTCCTAAGAAGTTATAATAATAATAATGACTTTAGGCTGGGTGCGGTGGCCTATGCCTATAATCCTAGCACTCTGGGAGGCTGAGGCAGGTGGACTGCCTGAGCTCACAGGTTCAAGACCAGCCTGAGCAAGAGCAAGATCCCTGTCTCTAAAAACAGCTAGGCATTGTGGCAGGCGCCTGTAGTCCCAACTACTTAGGAGATGGAAGCAAGAGAATTGTTTGAGCTCTGAGGTTGCTGAGGAACCTGAGGTTGCTGTGAGCTATGACATCACAGCACTCTACAGAGGGTGACAAAGTGAGACACTATCTCAAAAATAATAATAACAATAAGGAGTTTATTAAGATCCCTTCTATACAAGTTCTTTCCGAAGTTTCTAAAGAGTTTAGGAATTCTACAGGGCAGGTAATATGATTATTCCTTTTTAATAAATGAGGAAACCAAGGCATGAGAAGCTTATGTAACGTGTGTCATGAGGCTAGAAACGGTGTGATCTGAAAACAGGCAGGAAGAGAGATAGACTCATGAGTCTACAGTCCGAACCACTATATTTTACATTCTCTAAGGAATAAAGCCTGCATAATTTCTCAGACATTAAAACAAGCACAGCTAAAAAGAAAAAAAGAAAACAAGCACAGCCAGGCTCAGTGGCTCACACCTGTAATTCTAGTACCCTGGGAGGCCAAGGTGGGTGGATTGCTTGAACTCAGGAGTTCAAGACCAACCTGAGCAACAGCAAGACCCCATCTCCACTAAAAATAGAAAACCTAGCCGGGCCTGGTAGCAGGTGCCAGTAGTCCCAACTACCTGGGAAGCTGAGGCAGAAAGATTGCTTGGGCCTAAGAGGTTGAGGTTGCTGTGAGCTCTGACACCATAGCACTCCACCTGGGGTGACATAGTGCGACTGTCTCAAAAAAGTAAAAAAAAGCAAGCAAAGCTATTATTATTAATTTATAATAGTAACAGCTAACATTTGGGGGGACCAGGCACTATGTTAAACAGAATGCTGACTATACATTAACTTGGAGGATCGCTCAACAACCCAATGATGTTGGTCTGAGTCTGTGCCCATCAACACCAGGGGAAACTGAGACCCAGAGAGTGGGGAAGTAACTTGCCCAAAGTTGCACTGCAGTAAGTGACCCAATTCCTGGCAGTCTGCTACCAAAGTCCACGAGCTTAACAACTGTGGCCACAAGAGGTGAGCACTAAACTGCTACTTGAGTGGCTCCGGTGTTCCCTCTCGTACTAAGCACCAGCAAGCCACATACCACAGGAAGGAGCTTTCCAGTTCCAGCACCCACAAGGCCCCACCGGGGGCCTGACACAGCCTTTCTCTCCAGCCATCTCTGGGACTGCACGAGCCCCTTGTCACTTAGTCTCTCCACACGGCTTCTGCTCCACCTCAACTTTAGTTTCCTTCTGCCTTGGGCTTGCCAAGTGCTGACTCAGGTCCTGCTCCCCAGGACCCTTCAGCTCAGCCTCCTACAGCTAACGGCCATGGCTGCCTTCGAGTCACATTTCTGAGAGAGAATATTGGCTTGGCTTCTGGCCAGCCAGTGGCAGGCCTGCTTCAGTGAGAAGTCCAAGTTGGAGCCAAACCTGCCTGGGGTGGGAAGTTGGGTTCACACAGTGGAAGGAATTAGAACTATTTTAGCTAGAAAAGAGAAAACATGAAAGGAAAAGTGACAAACTGGAGAGAAACCATCACAGGAAGAGACTTTTTACCCTTTCCCTAGCTTTCCCTTAATGGTCCGAGTGTGATGTCCACATCACTGACGTGTTGAAACAGACACAATCAGGAGAGTCTGGTGAAAGATTTCGGCCTAGGACTGGGAGCAGTGGCTCATGCCTGTAGTCCTAGCACTATGGGAGGCCATGGTGGGTGGATTGCTTGAGCTCACAAGTTCCAGACCAGCCTGAGCAAGAGGGAGACTCTGTCTCTCTAAAAACAGAAAAACTGGCTCAGTGTTATGGCAGGTACCCCAATCCATGGCGAGTGCCTGTAGGTCCCAGCTACCATGTTTCCCCAAAAGTAAGACACTGTCTTATATTTATTTTTTCTCAAGAAAACACACTAGGGCTTATTTTCAGGGGATGTCTTCCTCTCCACACTGAAATGCATGGCCCATCACTAGGTCTTATTATCAGGGTAGGGCTTATATTTAACAAATGCATAGAAATCCTGCTAGGGCTTATTTTTTGGGTAGGTCTTATTTTGGGGCAAACTTGGTACTTGGGAAGGTAAGGCAGGAAGATTTCTTGAGCCAAGAGTCTGTGGTTGCTGAGAGTGATGATGATGCTGTAACACTCTACCCAGGGCCACAGAATGAGACTCTGCCTCAAAAAAAAAGAGAGAAATGCCTGCCTGGGTGAGGTGGTGGCTTTGAATGATCTCTGAGAGCCCTATGAATTTGTGGAAGACTAAGAATTAGTTGAAAATGTGCAAATACACCTTCGGTAAGTATTTTAAATGTTCTCTACAATAGTTACTTTAGGATAGCTGCAGTTTCTGTCCCCCATCACGAAGTGTGCTCGGATGGTATTTGCGAAGACACTGGCAACAGCAAGGGAGATAGTGAACAGCAGGAGGGACCTCACTCAGTGATACTGTCACCCTGATGGTCACGAGTCCTTCCTGATAAAAGAAACCCCACCCACCAGAATTACAGTTAAATGACATATTAATAATTTCTGTATTCCCTGAATGCCTCTTGTTATAAGGGATCTATAATCACCTGCGGGTGAATTCCGATCACAAGAATTTATCAACCATGTATAACCAACCACATAACAGGGATACAAAGGATAAGAATCACGCTGCCCCTGACTTGCAGGACCCACCATCCCTGGAAAGGGGGAAGGCATATTCATAAATAACTAAATAAAGAATACCCTGTAACGGAGAGAGGGCAGTGGAGAGGAGGAATGGGAGAAGCTTATTCCAGAGAATTGTATACAGGGATTTGCAAAACTTTCTCTAGACTGATATAATGTGACCTGGACTTGACAGGATGGTAGGAGTTGGCATATTCCACCGAGACAGCCTGAGCAAAGGGAGAGGGACAAGGTGTTTGAGGACACATTTGGAGAACAGCAAACAGTCTGGCATGGCTAGACGATGGAGTTAGGGAGGGGGGAGAAGGAGAAGGGCGGGGAAAGACTGCCAGAGATAAACTTGGAAATGTAGGCTGAGGGACTTTGACTTAAAGATAACTCCAAATGAAAAGGGCATCTATCGGTACTTCAAAGCAAGTCTACTAATCACTGAGGTTAAAAAGTGCAATGATATGACTATTATTTGGTTTTAATAACAGATTTTTAAAGTCAATGGGGAAGACGCTTGAAAGATCACATCCCTGCCTTCAAAATTACGACACATCACCACCACCACTACCACGGCTGCCGCCCCTCGGGAGAAAGGCAGAAGTGGGGCAGCCAAGGAAAAGGCAATAGGTTAAACAAACCTTTTCCTGGCCAGGAGTGATGCCCTTGGCTTGCCAAAAATGCCTCTTACACAACTTCACCGGTCCCACATGTGACCTGACCCCCAAGTCACGGTCTCTTTCTACACTCTCGTGCATAAGCAATGATAAAAACGCTGGGCCCATCACCCAGCACACTTAGTTCGGCAGCAGCACTTAAATCTGCCTCTCATTTTCCTACTACTCTCCTGAAATTCCAGAGGCAGGGGTCACCGTGAGACAGCAGCGAGCGTTACTCTCCCAGCAGCGTACATTAATAACAATTCAGTGCCGTGTCATGGAAGCCTGTAGGCTCTTAGCTGAATTTATTTGAAAAATAAAGTTTGGTCTCCCCACCTCCCCCCGAAGATCTTTACTTAAGTCAGCATGGAACTCTTGTAAAGATAACTACCAATAAGTCACAACTACCCAAGGAGCAGTCTTGTTATTTTTTTAATTCACTGCTCACCATGACAACATAATAAACACACCTTTAGAGGCTCACACACGCCCGACTATTGAAAATGTCTTAGTTCCCTCCTTCGTGCTGCTCCCAGGCGTCGACTTCAACCCCTTGCTTTATTCTATGAAAATCTAGTGAGTGAAACATCAATTTTCAACTGCAAACAATTTTGTGATAAGTTAGCAAAACCATCCTTATTTCATAATTCGCCAATAATTACCAAGCTCCGTTTTATTTTAAAATATATATATGTAGCCAACCGTCAGGCCAATATGGTTTCCACATCTGCTTTTTCAATTCTGATTTGGAGCTCTGTTAGATGTTCCCGCGTCCTTTCATAAGTGACTAATAGGAAAGATACAAGACTAATAGGAAACACAGCTTTGTGCAACTTCGTTGACGGTTGGTTTCAGTTAACAGCTGGTCTTTAAACTACCCAACATAAAAGCATACATTTTAGGGGGAAAAAAAATTGACCCCCAAACTGCTTCATAAAATAAAGTATTTCATTTTTCAAAGCTTTAGGATTATTTGAGAGGCTATAGTATTAAAAAGCCCCTAGAGTTCTGTTGGTTTTTTTTTTTAAGAGAGAGAAAGTTAAAAGTTTCCACCTTTAAATATCAGAAACTAGAGATTTTACAATATAGTAAGTGTCAGAAATAAAATGCAATTCCCTTCAAAGCCATATTAAAAAAAAAAAAAAAAAGTAAGGCTCTGTTAAAAGTTTTTCCTTACAGCCGGGAAGTATGAACCTGAAATCAGAGTAGTTATGATGGTCTTTCTGCCCAGACACCCAAATTAGCCAGAACTTCAGGCTTCTACGTGCTCGGGTTGGTAACCACGCCTTCCTCTGCTACCTAACAGATGTTCCCTTTTGGTTAAGAAAGTGCTAGAAGGATTTCACCATGAAACATAGTGTTCAATTTCCCAGCCTCCTCCAGGCAGACAGTCCCTTCCTAATGGGCACAAAATACCTAAGGGACTTCTTTACGCAAATGAGTGGGTTCTCCGTCTCCATCCTGTGTCTTCCTTAGCAACGAATTTGTTTTCAAGGCAGGGGTGGGGATGGAGAGCAACTTGGCTCTGAGGAAATGTTAGGTGGGTTCAAGAAGAATGTGTAATGGCCGGGATCTCCCAGAGCATAAAAACCCGTCTCTCACTAGGAGCTGCTCCCCTGACTCATCTCTCTCCATGAAGCCTGCCAGGCCCTCACATACCAGGGCTGGTTTGCTGTCTCTCCAGCAGGGATAATGGGCTTTTCAGCACTTTTGCCAAATTACTGACAGAAGGACCTATTTTCCCCTTTCTGTGAAAAGAAACTGATAGTGACAGAAGAAAGGGAATAACTTTAACCACTAAATTATACATTGCAAAGAACGGGGAGATAAATGAAACTCCCACATGATACGGCTCCAAATTCCTTCCCAGCTAAAAGTTTGTAAGAATGGCCAAGTCACAGACGAACCCAACCTGAATTTTTTTTTTTTAACCTGCCATTGTTATGGTCTCTGACTTACTGTCTTTTAAACATATTATTTTTCATTAATACACCAATAAGGACAGTAGTTAATTATTGGATAACTGGGAAATGTCAAGAAATTTTACTTGTCTTTTTTGGAGACTAAATTAACTATGTAATTTGCTCCGTTAGAAATAACATTTACAATTTGTTTTCCTTAAGCATAAACAATACCATTGTCTCTGGTTCCAAATCACTGGCATTTTTTCCCAGTAATCTTCATGCCCTGTACATTGTCATGCTTAAGTGAGTGCTTAATAAAATACTTTTGGGTGATGGATGTACTCAATTATAGAATATTCCAAAATGTTACCTTTTTTTAAGTCTCTCAAACAGCAAAATTGTTGTGGCCTCAGTTCAAAGCCTGAATAATTTATTTTGAAAACCCACAAATGTGTAATCAACAGTCAGAGACACCTTAAAACTGTCTCAGTGGATCACACCTGCCTCCCTACAATGTGAGACACAAATTCAAAAACAAAGCAAATTGATAAAATGGATCTTGTTTTGCTCTTCAGCATCAAAATTCAGATGAGGCATTCTTTGCCACAACAAGAAAACTAGGATTCAAAATCCAAATTGTATGCTGTGGGGGGTGAAGCATGCCTATGATCCTAGCACTCTGGGAGGCCAAGGCCGGCAGATTCTTTGAGCTCAGGAGTTCAAGACCAACCTGAACAAGAGGAAGACCTAGAAAAATTAGCCAGGTGTTGTGGCACACACCTATAGTCCCAGCTACTCGGGAAGCTGAGGCAAGAGGATTGCTCAAGAGTTTGAGGTTGAAAAAAAAAAAAAAGAGTTTGAGGTTGCTGTGAGCTATGACGCCATGGTACTCTACCTAGGGCATGCTACCCTAGGTGACAGAGTAAGGCTCTGTGTCAAAAAAAAAAATCCAAATTTTATGATCTTTATTAAACAAAACAAAAACCTCACATTATTTAACTTTCCCTTCCATTCTCTTCCAGAACAAAAGAGAGCACGTGCCCTTATGCACACACATACACATAGATCGCATTATTCAAAGTAAACCGGGAATTAATACTACAAATATGTTGGCAGGTAATTATTGTGTGTTGAAGGTAAACACACAGTACCTACCATTCACAGCCAGTTGTTTCACGTGTATCATCAATGTTTTCGTGTTAACAATTTATCATTAAACGTGGATGGGGTAGAGCCACGCTGCCACCAGAAAAGCCTAGTGTGCCCAAGTGTAGAGGACAGGGAACAGGGAATGTGTCTTGGTTATAGAACAAAAGAATTCGTTTTATCACTTGCCTGTACCGCTGGAGAAAATGGCTCCTGGTGTGCAGAACTCCATGATAAATATACCCCCTCTAGTTCTTTATTGCCTCTGTAAATCACAGGACTGACAGCAGTTAATAAGAAAAGCTTTTGAGTGGTTTTGAAGTTTTGCTTTGTACAAATAAAGTCTCATATTAAAGATTTTGCTAGTCCTCAAGGTGTAGAAAAAGCAGCGCGGGTAGACCTTCTGTACTTTTAACTGTTTGTCTCCTTTTTAAAATCTCTCAAAACAAAAAGAAAGAAAAGAAAACCTTTCGGTCGTACACACTGGAAAAATAAAAACATCATGGTTGAAACGGTCTTGTCTACTCCCCGAGTTGCCAGTCACATTGAAATTACAATCTCTTCTAGTTTTTAGAAGCTGGATATTCAGATAAATACCAGAAAAGATATGTGGTAGAAAGAAGGTTGTTCCAGCAGATTTATTATTACGTTTGTGACCATAATTGTATGCTTTCCCTCCTTTAGCCAAAGCAAATTTTGGGTCAGTGCCGAGAATGAGAATGCTAAATCGCACAGAATAATCAGCTGCCAGTTCAATCATGGGTCCTGAGATCTCGAAATTCTGAAATCACATTTCAGAATATAACTGATGTTAAAAGGACTAACAGTGCTATCCCCCACCGAGTTGGCTTTTTCTCGAAGGGGTTCAAAATACTTTGTTATAATAGACTTAAAAAATCCTAAAGGATAAGTTTTATTATTGTGCTTTCTGGGGGTAAAGCTGAGACACAAAAAAGCAAGGAATATCTTTTTCTGGTTATTACTAAATCCTCCACTGAACCCCAGACAGGATGAGAGTCAGTAGTCTTCTTGCGAGACCCCCCACTTATTTTACAGTCCACAAAACAAGAATTTTTGAATGCACTTTTCAATGTACTTTTCCAGTATCTCCATGGCGGAGTACAGAAGGGTCAGTAATCCACGTAAATGGGCTGACTAACCGTCTGTACACCAGAAATTGGCCAGTTTACAATCTGGGGTTCAACTCCACTTTGCCCGAAGCAACAAGAGCAAATAAAATTGGACTTTCAAATTATCTACCTGTGGCAATTTGCTGTGTGGTAGCCATAAAGTTAAAGGGGCATGACATTAGCTAATTTTAATGGAGATTCTTTTTTTTTTTTTACAGCATTCTGATTAAGCACACGTATCACAGCAGCATATATCCAGGGCCAAGCTTTAACATTAGGATTTCATTAAACAACATTTTACTGAAACAAATTAGAACTAATGTTCCGGTGGTTTTGTTTCCTTTCCGTGGTTTGCCTTATCCTGGTCTAATTCTGGCCAACTCTTTCCAAAGCAGATTTTCTTAACCCACCATCCCACACGAATAAGAATGAACGGGAACACATTTCCTTCCAGGCCTCTCTGTTGAGATCTCCAAGCTGAACAGGTCACCCTGGGAATGATCAGAGACAGTGAACAAAGCAGAGTTTTAGTGGCTCGAATTTTGTGACTTTTCTAGAAGTGCTGGAGGCAAAAGACGAGGTATGGTTTTCTCTCCCCCATCCTCTCCCTGCATCCAGAGATTATTCCCTGAGGCCTAGGACTCCACACGGGCCACGAATGCCTATGAAATACTGCAGCATTTCTCCACAAGGAGAGCCAGGTTCTGTCTGGATTGTCATGATAAATATCCTGGAATATCTTACTGGGTTCACCAACAGAAATCTGGCCAAGGATCCTGGCTCTGAAGAGCTCATGCCAAGGAAGTCATGTCTGTCTCCATGTCACCAATGTGTGGTGAAGGGAAAGCGTCCAAGAGAACTTGCCCATAGGCTGATGCACACTTCATGTTCAAGAAGCTGATAAGAAAGGATGGGCACTCGGACCCATGGTATCCGTCAGAATTCTTGAGGTTCAGAACAGTAAGACTCACATCCAAAAAGACTCTGGCATTGCACAGAGACAGGTGGGAGCCCAAGCTTAGCCCCTTCCTAACTATGTAACCTTGTAAATAGCTCAATGTATCTAAGTCCTTTTAAATCCATCTCATAGGATTGGTGCATGATAAAGTTTATAAAGCACTTGCAAGGTGCCCAGCAGACAAACCACCCAATAAATCACTCATTAATTTATTCAACAAATATGTTCCAGGAAAAGGCTTTATATAGATTGTTTCATTTAATCCTCACAGCAATTGTATGATTGGCCCTTATGTAAAAGAGGGGCCATGGCCAGGGGTGACAGGGGCATTTTAAAAGACATCTCCATCCAAAAGGGTCAGGGAACACAGCAGGAAGAGGAGATGGACAGAGGAAGCAGCCAGAGCAGAGGCATGTGGTCCGCGGCCAGCTGTTCCCACAGTAGGAACCCCAAAAGTGCTTCTAGAGAGTCAGCACTGAACACCTGCCAAGCCCAGAGAAGATGATCAGTAAATCAGGGTAGGATCTGTCAAGGAAGACTTTCCCATCCCTTGCCCCTCCTCCCTTCCCCCTTTGGTTCCCACATGGGGTGAGATGGGTGAGGAGGAGAAGCACCAGGCAGAGAAGTGGACATATCCACCCATCCCCACTGGTTCTGCAGGCCTGTCCGCCTGAAGCAAGACCAAGCCGGGGAAGAAGAGCAGATTGAGCTTTGAATGAAGGTTGGTATATTACACTGGACTGGTCATTTTTGTTATTGAAATTACATCATTCTTATGACTAGAAATAACCAGAGTCTATTTTCTTAAGTCTAAGACTGGCTGGAAAAGCTTAAGCAGTATGCCAAAGACTTCATCCAGAGGAGGCAAAGAACTGGGCCACAGACTGGGTTTGACAGGGAAGCCAGAGAAACTGTTTATATCTTATAGAGTTCCACTCTCCCAACATACCATTACCTTTAATATAAAATACATTCACCTATAAGTCCTAGGAAATCCATTACCACATTAAAAATTAAGTCTAACCCTCAATGATTCCCCAACAAATTAAAAAAAAATAAAGTCTAAAAATATTTGTTGCTCTGGGTGCAGTGGCTCACGCCTGTAATCCTAACACTCTGGGAGGCTGAGGCAGGTGGATTGCCTGAGCTCAAAGGTTCAAGACCAGCCTGGACAAGAGCAAGATCCCGTCTCTAAAAATAGCTAGGCATTGTGGCGGGTGCCTATAGTCCCAGCTACTCAGGAGGCTGAGGCAAGAGAATCGCTTGAGCCCAAGAGTTTGAGGTTGCTGCAAGCTGTAATGCCATGACACTCTACGGAGGGCAACAAAGTGAAACTCTGTCTCAAAAAAATAATAATAAAAATAAAAATGCCTGTTACTAACCATCCCATGTATGGATGACTACCTCATGCTGACACATCAGTCTACATGCATAAGAATTGTCAGTGAGTCCCCACAGCCACATCTGTGGGGCGTCCACTATAATGCCCTGGAATTAGCCATTCAATTTGGATATAGTGACCAAGAAAAGAAAGGTCTATAAAGCCCAAAGTGATACAGAAGTCACAGCAACTCAAATTATATTGACACTCACTTAGTTTATCCGGGATTCATCTTCTTTCCCACAAAAAAAAAAAAAAAAAACACAAAAGAAAAACTTTCCACATAATCTGAATTCACCAGGCAAACACAAAGTCACACCTTCATCTTGCCTGGATCCAACCAGAGATAAGAATAAAAGTGTTGTAGGTCTTGAGAAACCCAGATGTTCACGTGCTTTGCAATTAGGTATGAGAAGATTAAAAACAGCCAGGTGAGGCGGCTCATGCCTATAATCCTAATACCCTGGGAGGCCGAGGCAGGAGGATCGTTTAAGGTCAAGAGTTCAAGGATATTAAATAATTTCAAGTATTGCACGGCAGAAGGAAGCATTTACACAAGAGCTCACCAGGGCTTCGGAGGTGTTGGTAATATTCTGCATCTCAGCAGGAGGCAAACACATTCTATGAACTTCATTGTTCTTACACATCTATAAACAATACATTAAATGGTTAATAATTTAGAAAAAAAAAGGAAACAGAATAAGGCCTTTATTTTTTAAAAAAGCTCACTCACAATTTTTCAAAAGCCAATTTATCCTCTTGTATAGCTCATCTACTTCTGAATGCCCGTCTCTAACTGGTTCAAGATCTATTTCAGGCTCAGCACCTATAGCTCAAGTGCCTAAGGCGCCCAGCCACATACACCGGAGGTGACAGGTTCGAGTGCAGCCAGGGCCTGCTGCACAGCAAGGACAACTATAGCCAAAAAAATAGCCAGGCATTGTGGCAGGTGCCAATAGTCCCAGCTCCTTGGGAGGCTGAAGCAGGAAAATTGCTTAAGCCCAAAGAATTGCTGTGAGCTGTGACACTACGGCACTCTTCTGAGGGTGACAAAGTAAAACTCTGTCTCAAAAAAAAAAAAAAGATCTATTCCAAAGGACACCTCCTCTTCCCCTGTCATACTGCCTACATGGCCACAGCACCTGACTGCTACCCCAGCATCTCCTTGGGACATACATTGTGGATATCCAGCCTTCACTGAGGGAGAGGGAGACATCATCTTGGTGGTCTTCCTACCTGGAACACCTATGTAATCTCTTATATATAATAGATACTCTGCTTAAACTGGGTCATATTGTAACATTTACTTAATTTATAAAATAATATAGAATAACCATTCACATCACAACTGAATCTGGTTTTCAGCCTCCAACAGATTCATTCTGCCCGGACGCGCCCAACTTTACCGATATTTTTGGAAGGATGCCTATCAGCAGCATTTTCCCTAGTTTTCTTTCCTTGCCTGTGAATGATTGCCACAACTGTAGATATGAGCTCATTTGAAGGAATGAAAAGAGCTCTCTCCCTAAGATCATTTAATAGACCTATGCATAATTATCAATTTCCTCTTGAAGCTAACATTTGCTAAAAGAAAAGGAAAGATTCTATTAATGATCAAAACACTTGACTTTCTGGACCTGTTCCATTTAATGGGGAAAACTCAGTTCTTTGCTCTTGGGTTACTGCCAGGTGCTCTTTTACCGGGAATCATTCTAAACTTCTAATCACAGTTCAACAACCATCTGCCAAATCATATACAGGTATTGATATTTGCCGCTCTACAGTTAAATTACATCAAATGTCAATGCAATCAACTCATTAGCGGACTTGTATCGAGCTTCGGTGCTCAGTACCCACTTCTGCACCTCTTTGATTAAGCAGTGTAGGGACTATATTCCCCGTCCATCATCTGATCGGCTCAGTAATACTGCTAATAGAGAATCAGATGAGCAGAAGAAGGAAGTGGTGAAAAACCCCTGTGAGCTCCTCCTCAGTTCCCTCTTATGCAGAATATCAATATCCTATAATCTAGCAAGAAAAGCAAACGAAGTTACAAAATTGCTTAGAGAATCATTTTAACTGAAAGTCACAAGAGGTCATTAAAAGCACTGTGATTGCCCCTGGATCGCATTTCACCGCGTTCTTCCACCTTCCCTGCTACCTGAGATTTTAAATCTTTCTTACTGATGGAAAAACTGTAAGCAAAGCTGGAGTGTGACTGCTACATGCAGAATCTCGATGCTAGAGGTCAGCACGGCTACTGGTACGTTACCCGCTGCTCCAAATTTTATCTCTCTTCTGTCCCTCAGTTATGGCCTGACATGATTTAACAACTGTAATTCCTTATTTAACGATGTCAAAGGTTTTTAGGAAATTGACTGTATTTCACCAACGATATATTTCTTCTTGATTACAGAGTGGTTAAAATGATTTTAAACCAAGACAGCAAAATAAAGCAGTAATAAAATCAATAAAAGGTGCTTAAAACATTCCTTCTATTAGGTAATGGCATTTAAAATATCCGTAGCTTGTAATGGCACTTAGGATATGCCCAAAAATCAATGAGCTAAATTACTTATTGAACTAGTTAATTTGAACATTGAGTTTTTTATGTATATTGATAAAATGGGCTTACAGAATACTCTTGGCAAGTAGTGATACCAGGTTCCTGGTCAGATGTCGCCCTCTGCTGGAAAAAGAAATTATACAATTTCTTCCAGTTATAGAACAAAAAAGATAAAAAACTAGATTGTAACCTCAAGAAGTCCACAAGAGACTTCTGAATTTTAAAGTACCCAGAAATCCAGGGAAATATTATGAAATCATTTTAAGAGTTAAAAAGCCACACACCTTATAAAAATGTAGTCGTTAACCTGAAACGTGGTATTTTATAGTCAGTATCAAGTAGCAGATCAAAATTGAAATTTAATTATGTCAAAACTTTCTTTGTAATTTTCTAAACATCCTCTTAGGGTTTTTTTTTTGTATGTTATTAGAAATAAGATTCTAAAATCCCTGAGTCCTTACTCTTTGATGTCAGAAGGAAAAGGTTTTGAATTTTAAAGGAAAAAGTATAAATCCATGCTCAAGGAAAAGTCTACTTTCTTAGCAATTTAATTTGATCCAAATCAAGTTAGAACTATCTTTGTAAATGAAGGATCTTGAGAACTCAAGGTAAGAATCCACTAAACAGAATCACATACCTCTTCCTGTGTGGGGCAGTGTAAGGATTTCCAAGACTATTGTTACCATTTTTTTTTTCCAGACATATACTATTTAAAATGCTAAGTACTTTGTTGAAAAGACTCTTCCCTGCTTTTCAACTTCTCCCCCTGCCTGTTCAGCCCTAAGCAGGTGTTAGAGTTCTGAAGAGCTTGCCTCCAGACTTTTAACTCTAACTACAAAGAGGAGCTTCTGAAATTATGATAAAAGGTGTTAAGAGAGCAATGAGGGTGAAGAGGTTATCTGATACATGCCTAAAATTGTACATAGCACCTTTTTAAAAAAAAATCACAGTTACCCAAAATATACCATTTGAATTTTGAATGGTTTCATCCATAGCAACCTGTACATTTTTCACTCGCATTTCCACACATTTCGTTATATTCAAAACATTGGACATATATAAAATTACATGTTCTCATAGGAGAAATTTTTAATCAAAGAGCTTTTCCCATGGCTCGGCGCCTGTGGCTCAAGTGGCTAAGGTGCCAGCCACTTATACCTAAGTGTGGCAGCTTTGAATCCAGCCCGGGTCCGCCAAACAACAATGATGGCTGCAACCAAAAAATAGCCAGGCATTGTGGCAGGTGCCTGTGGTTCCAGCTACTCGGGAGGCTGAGGCAGGAGACTCACTTGAGCCCAGGAGTTGAAGGTTGCTGTGAGCTGTGATACCAGAGCACTCTACCCAGGGGGACAGCTTGAGGCTCCTGTCTCCAAAAAAAAAAAAAAAAAAGAACTTTTCCCAAACTCAATTTAATACAAAGTGGGGGTAGAGAGAAGGAAGGTCAGGGATTGGTATGCTCCCACCTAACAGACACAATGTAAGGGGGTAGGACAGAACTACAACAGGGACTTTACCTAACAAACACAAACATTGTAACCTAATCATTTGCACCCTTATATTAATCTGAAATATTTTTTTCAGGGAAAGAAATAAAAATAGAAGCTTTTCTCATTCTATATGAGTTTGGTTTGTTTTGTTATCAGTGTGTGTATAGGGATGAAAAGGAAACTAGGAGAATATTATAATATTTTTTGCATGCTAAAGATCATTGACCAAAGCATTAGGAATAGACTTGTGTAACATAGTACCCAAGTTACACGGTATAGTTAAGTAATGTCTGCTTCTTGCTCTGTGTAGACACTAAGAAGATAACTAAGCTATGGTCCTAGCCTTCTTCACACAAACCCGAGTGCAGAAGAGGTACACATCAGACAAACCATTACTATAAGTATGATGAGTACTACAAGAGAAATAGCCACCAAGTGCTGGGAGGACCCAGAGGACGGGGAACCAACTCTGCCCAGGGAAGGCAAGGAAAGGCCCAACAGAAGAGATGGCCTTCTGAGCAGGTCTTCTTATATAAGGGAGTCAACTGAGCACAGAGAAAAGCGAATGATTGCAAATAGCTGAGATGATTGAGATTTCAGGTGGGTTTGGGAAAGGGAGACACTAATAGGAAATGATTTTCACAGAGATTGGTCAAGCCTAGGTTGGAAAGAGTCCTGGACACCTTCCTAAAGTTCAGATTTTATCCTGTAGGTCAGCGGCTCTCAACCTGTGGGAGGCTGAGAGGTTTCAACAATGAAAATACATCCTGCATAGTATATCCTGTGATGAATCGTAGTTTACATTACGATTCATCACAGTAGCAAAATACAGTTATGAAGTAGCAACGAAAATTTTATGGTTGGGGGTCACCACAACAGAAGGACCTATATTAAAGGATTGAGGCATTAGGAGGCATTAAGAAGGTTGAGAACCACTGCCGTAGGTCTTGGAAAGGTTTGGAAGGATCTTAAGGAAGTAATACAAGCACTTCACCTTGAGGGAGGAAAGAAAGCCAGCTACTGGAAGATGGCTTGAAGGTCCTGGCTGGAGGCAGGTGTGAGGTACCCGGAGGCAGGCAGATGACCACTGAGATAAGGAACAATATGGCTCAAAGGGTAGGGCACTGGTCCCATATGCCAGAGGTGGCGGGATCAAACCCAGCCCTGGCTAAAAACGGCAAAAAAAAAAAAAAAAAAGACTTGAGAGGATGTCATGACAAAAAAGCATTTCTGTAAGTCCAGATTAACTCCTATTTCTCTTCTTACTTCCATGTCAAAAATAAGGAAATTTCCTAAATGTTGTGAGCAATGTACTGACTTTGTAAAGACTTTGGCCCTTTCCAATTCTTGCATAGAACAAAAAAATTACAGTATATTGGTGACAAGCATTGCTCTCTTCCTTTCTTTTTGTAGTTTTTCTGAGGTATATCTGACAAATAAAAACAGCATACATTAAAAGTATACAGTGTAATGTTTTAATATACATATACATTGTAAACTAAATACCACGACCAAGCTAATTATCATATCCATTACCTCATCTATGTAGCTATCTTAAGATCTACTCTCTTAACAAATTGCAAGTACATAACACAGTACTGTTAACTACATTCTCAAAACATAAAGTAAACCAACTTCAGATTGATTCCATGTGCTTTAAATTCCTTCTCAAAAGTTTTCCTAATTTCATTAAAATGCTTCTTAAACTCATCTTCAACCAGATCAAGAGTGCAAGAGTGTGTGTGTGTGTGTGTGTGTGTGTGCGCGCCCCAAAATGGAAGGTACATTTGTGATTAGGATTGTGATTGATTTTTTTTCCTCCAACAGCTGTTATTTAATACTGTTGCCTCAGCTTTTCAAATTAAAAATAAATGCTTCTTTGATTTACTGTTTTGAAGAAAACAAGGAAAGAAAAAAAATCTGTCTTTAAAAATGATGAAGAGCTTTGTCTCTTTTTAAGCCTTATACTTGTTTTGATATTACATCCATAAATCTGTATCTAAAAGTCAGGTAAAACTGAGAAAAAAAAATATTTAATTTCACACAGCCTTTGAGAATGGCCTTGAGAAGAATCCGAATGGCATGGCAATGTAAGAGCAAAGGGAATTTTCCTTCTACCTTCTGAAGTTCAGATAATTTGAGTTACTGGAATAAACTGACAATAGACAGATCAGTAGGAGAAAAGGCATACAAATTTATTACACTTACACACGCACAGGGGTCCCAAGAAGGTCCAGATGGTTCAAGTTTATATAGTATCCTGAGCTAGAGAAAGACATAGGGGCTTAGGGTTTCTGAGGGGTTGTGGTGACAGGTTGTGGGAGGTCAGGAGAGGAAACACAGGGTGAGCAAAGGTCATATTGTTATTAAGATCTAGATAAAGTCATTCAGGTAGCAGTCTTCAGAAAAAGAGGTGGTATCTTTATGTCTCTTTTCCTGAGCTAATCTTTCCTAATTGACACTATCATAGGCAGAGAGCTGACAGCAATTGCATTCCTTAGGGAAGAACCTTCCCTAGTCAGATAAGAGAAGAGGGGCCAGTCACAGGGAGCAGGAGAAGGGCACAGAGACCCTGGCTCTCCTTTGGTTGAGGGTACTCAGCATGCCAGGAGCAGGAGCGGCACACAAAACAGCAACAAAAACAAGTGGCCTCCAGACATTTTGAAACATTCAAGAGACAGAACTCCTTGTTTGCTCATTTATGTTAATTTCATGAATTCTTTTTATTAAAGCTGAAAGCATGCATAGTCAAAGGAAAGATAAATTGGGAATAAAAGGTCTTGTGAGGCTCGAACCAAAGTAGCTCCCAAGGCTGAATCTGACCTCCTGGGTTTGCTTTTTGTAGTCAACCGTTATAAGTGTTCCTGGACCAATCTCAAAGTGTCTTGTTTTAATCTCAGCAGCCTCTAACACCGATGCTGAAAGAAAATTAACTCTTCAGATGAGGGCTCTCCTGCGGTCTACGCACCGCAGTCTCTCTGGGTCTCGTCCAAGACAGGTGAACTGCGCCCCCTTGTGGCCGCCTTGTAGCCTTTCAAGGCACAGTGGAAAGTGATTTTCTAACATAATTGTACCATGCAAGGGTTCCTGTAGAGAGTTCTATTTCCTGGACATGAACTAGAAATTGCTGTAATTTTTTTTTTTTAGTTCTTTTTAATTTGCAGTTAAATGGAATACGACAACAACAAGAGAAATAACAACTATGTCGGTATCCAGGGCCAACACCCAGGGTTGTTGCTTGTGTAAAGCATAAAACAAGGAAAACCTCCTTAAACAAACCAAGCTTTTCTGCAGAAATTAGCCATTGGAAAGTCAAAGTGATCATCAATACATTCTAGAAAAAAAAGGAATTAAAAAAAAATACAATTTCCATAGACTAAAAATATCTGAGGGAAAGATTAGGCATGAAGAAATACTCAGTACACACAAAAGTAAATTTCAACTCTTACCCTGCTAGGTTACTTAAAATATAAACACCAGCCAATAACAATATGAAAGTCTTAAAACCTGTCATAAAACGTAATAATGATATTGAGTTCTTGCTATCACAGAATGGACTTTGCTTTTATTTTTTTTGAGACAGTCTCATTTTGCCACCCTGGATAGAGTGCCATAGTGGCGTCTTAGCTCACAGCAACCTCAGACTCTTGGACTCAAGTGATCCTCTTGCCTCAGCTTCCTATGTAGATGGGACTATAGGCCCCTGCCACAATGCCCAGCTCTTTTTAGAAACAGGGCCTTGCTCTTGCTCAGCCTGGTCTGGACCTCCTCAGCTCAAGCAATCCACCTGCTTCAGCCTCCCAGAGTTCTAGGATTACAGGTGTGAGCCACCACACCCAGCACAATGGACTTGTTTTTGCCTGTCCAGTATTCATTCCCCCTTCTAGTGACAGCACCCCCTTTACCATTCCCCGCTCTATATGATCCTTGATGAGATAATCCATCACAGTTACCCCATCCCCAAACTGATCCCAGTTAGAGAACTCCACTTCCCTGGACTCAGGGGCTAGTGCAGGATCAGCCCGGGTCCTGCAAAGCCAATAAAGTTTCATAAAGGTTTGAAGTGCAAGGTATACCTTCCTTTAAAGATGGGAAAACCTGGGGCTCTTTCTATAGCCTGTTACTGATAGGAAATTGGACTGAAAATGGAACCAAAAAACCAAAAGATGCTGAAAGGTGAAGAGAACAACTTCACTTGACCCCTGGAACTAGCAGGGCCCTGGACGTGCCTATGACATTAGAAAATGAATTTCCACAAGGTTCCACTACCAGCAATTGAGAGTTATTGTTAATATTAGCACACTTACCTTTTGCACCATCATCCCCTTTTATAGATGATGAAACTGAGGATGTTGACATGCACAGGGCTATCTGCTTGAGGAGACTGCAGTATAAGCTCTACACAACACTGTGCTGCTAATAGGAGAATCTATTTCCAGGGATGTCCACTAAAAAAAAAAAAAAAAACAATAATGATAATGTGTAACTATAAAAAAAATGGAAAACATAGAATAGCAAAAGAGTGAAATATGCTGCTCATCGTCACCATTCAAAGACAACCATTGTTAACAATTTGGCATCTTTCCTTCCAGGCTTTTCTCTGAAGCAATATTTTATATTAATATGTGAATATTCACAGACTACTTTTTAAAAAACAGTACTTCATATTTCTTACATTTATTAAAAGTCCTGGCAGGCCTTCTCCTTCTCAGCGGGGATGCCAGAGAGCACAGCGTGGCAGGGGCACCAGGTGGAACCAGCAGGAGCAACCCATGTAAACTGGCTGGTGCTAGTGTGTGGTGAGTATTTAGGGCCCTGCTCCACCTTTGCTGCAGCTACGATCCTTGCTGCCTGCTCCTACCTCCAGGGCTGGCCACACAGCATTGGAAGCAACATAGTAGGCTCAGTACATGAACTCCCCAAGATAGCTGACTAGATGCAGCCCATATCTACTACCTCCAAGGAAGGGAACCAAAACAGCAAGTAGATATCACACTTTGAATAGATTGTCTGAGAGAGAATACTAGGATTTTTTTTTCTTTAGACAGAGTCTCACTCTATTGCCCTGGGTAGAGTGCCACTGTGCCATAGATCACAGCAACCTCAAACTCCTGGGCTCGAAGCAATCCTCTTGCCTCAGTCTCTTGAGTAGCTGGGACTATAGGCACCCAACATGACGCTCACCTTGTTTTCCTATTTTTAGTAGAGATGGGATCTTGCTCTTTCTCAGGCTAGTCTCAAACTCTTGAATTCAAGTGAGTCTCCCACCTAGTCCTCTCAGAGTACTAGGATTACAGAAGCCGCCATACCTAGCCATGAATATTAGGACTTAGTAGAGAAGTGATGGGAAATACAGAAATAAAGTATGGAGAGGAAGCAAGGCAGCTTTCTCAGCCAGCATCGGCTGGGAAGAGAGGTTCCAGGTGTGGGGAAGAGGTAAGAGAGAAAGCCTCAAGACTCCACACTGTTGCTATGGTATTTCATAATCTCAGCTATGGGAGAATTCTTTGACCCATGCAGACCTCCAGCCTAAGGTAGGGAGCCGCCTTGAGATTGCACAAAGACATTACTCCAGAGAGGGAACACATGTGGAGTCCCACAGGCATCTGAGCAATGAGCAGCTGCAGTTTGGTGCCATTCTAAGAGCCTAGCCACCAGGGTCTACATTCTGCCCTGCAACCGCACTAGGGATGATGCTGCCACTGCTACCACCAGGCCAAGGATGGAGAAGGGAAGCCAGTACATCCACTGCTATGGGTTGCTGTGGGACCAAGGCATAAGCAAACTATACTCCCCACATCTACCTCCCTACACTACTCCAGCTGAGAGCAGCCCAACCTCCCTTGTGACAGACCCACAGCACAGCTGCCATTGCCCGGACCTAAGTACTTCCCCACTGGCCTGGGAACTATCTTGCTTCTGCCTATCACAGGAAGCATTTAAATGTACTACTGGGGGACCTGACGACAAGGATGTGGCCCAATTTCATCCCCCGAATACTCAAACATGCTGCCTAGGATCCTGGAAACCACCCAGCCCAGTCCACCACCATTGACACCTGATCGCTCCTGCCAGGGTATAAGATCAGACTGACCCAACCTGCCAATGGCATCACAGTTGGCACCCAACCACATGCACCACCAATGAGCCAGAAAACTAGCCCACCCCACAGCCACTGCCAACACCAGCATGGACCACTTAGGTTCCAGTGGGTTGCTCTATAATTGCTACTATCATTGCCCATATCACATCAGCTGCCTGGGGGCAAAGAATCTGCTCACACAACCACCTCACCACTGCTACTAACAGCATCCAAGCAAGCGCAACAATCAGGCCTCTTGATCCGCTAATGCTGGTGCGAGCATAATCCACTCTAGGGCTCAAGAATAGCATTCTCAGCCTTCTGATTCCATCAGGGCCAAAAGACTGGCCCACCTGACAACCTACTCTCCAGTAAAACTTCACCACAGCTTCAACTAATAACCACATCCTAAGCCAATGAGGAAACCACAGATGCCACTGTTGCTGTTTACAGACAAATAAATCATATACAGATCACACTACCGCAAGCACCCAAAATCAAAGCCTACCCAAAAAACAACATACATACATCCTTGGGGAAAAGCTACAAAACACCACCAAAGGAACTCAATAGTCCTCCAGCAACAGAACCCAATTAAAAAGAAATTCGCAGGTGGTGCCTGTGGCTCAAGGAGTAGAGTACCAGCCCCATATACTGGAGGTGGTGGGTTCAAACCTGGCCCTGGCAAAAAAAGAAAGAAATTCACAAAATCCTGGATGAAGAATTCAAAATACTGATTTCCAAGAAGCTCAGTGAAATGCAAGAGATTTATGAAAAAGAATTAAAAGAATTTTTTTAATTCAGAATATAAATGAGAAATTTACCAAAGAGTGATACATTTTTAAACAAACAAATAGAAATTCCTTTTTTATATATATATTTTTTGTTTATTCATTTATTTAATTTTTGTTGTTGTTGTTGCAGTTTTAGCTGGGGCCAGGTTCAAACCCGCCATCCTTGGTATATGGGACCGGTGCCCTACTCCCTGAGCCACAGGCACTGCCCACAAATACAAATTCTAGAACTAAAGAATTCATTGAAGGAAATACAAAATACATCTGAAATCTTCAATAATAGATTAGATCAGGCAGAAGAATCTTGAACTGGAAGGGAGGTCTTTTGAAATAATTCAGTCAGACAAAAATAAAGAGAAAATAATAAAAAGGAATGAGCAAAGTCTCTGTAACATTTGGAACAACATAAAATGATCAAATATTCAAATTATCAGTGCTTCCAAAGACAAAAGGGAGGGGGAAAGAATTAGAAATCCCACTTAATGAAATAATAGGTTTGGGCAGCACCTGTGGCTCAGTGAGTAGGGCACCAGCCCCATAGAGGGTGATGGGTTCAAACCCACCCCTGGCCAAACTGCAACAACAACAAAAAATAATGGATAAAAACTTCCCAAGTCTAGGAAGAGACCTAGACATTCAGATACAAGAGGCTCAGTGATCTCCTGTCAAATACAATGCAAAAAGTTTTTCTGCATGGCATTTTATAGTCAGATTGTCTAAAGTCAAAGGTAAAGAGCAAAACACAAAAGCAATAAGAGAAAAGTGTTCAGTCACCTGTAAAGGAAACCCCATCCGGCTAACAGAAGATTTCTCAGCAGCAAACCAGGTCAGAAGAGAATGGTATGATATATTCAAAGTGCTTAAAGAAAAAAAACTGTCAATCAAAAATATTATACCCAGGCCAAGTACAGTGGTTCATGCCTGTAATCCTAGCACTCTCAGAGGCCCAGGCAGGTGGATTGCTTGAGCTCAGAAGTTGGAGACCAACCTGAGCAAGAGCAAGACTCCATCTCCACTAAAAATAGAAAAGAAAAAAAAAAAACCTGGGAATTGTAGCAGGTGCCCATAGTCTCAGCTACTCAGGAGGCTGAGGCAAGAGGATTGCCTGAGCCCAGGAGTTTGAGGTTTCTGTGAGATATATGCCATGGCACTCTGCCCAGGGTAATAGAGTGAGACTCTGTGTCAAAAAAAAAAAAAATACTATGCCCAACAAAACTATTCTTCATAAATGAAGGAGAAATAAAGTTTCCAAGACAAGCAAATGCTGAGGTAATTCATTACCACTAGATTAGCCCTGAAAGAAATACTCAAAGGAGTGAGTCCCAAACCCAGAAGGGAAAGGATAACATGTACCATCATAATACACAAAAGCATAAAACCCACTGGTGAAGCAATTACACAAAAGAAGGAGTAAAAGGACTCAAATGGCACCACTATAGAAACACCCCAAACTACACTGACAAATAAGAGAAAAAGGAACCAAGAATTATAAAATAACCAGAAAAAAAAATTGACAATATGACAAGAATAAAGCCTGTAATATCTATAATAACCTTGAACATAAATGGACTAAATTCTCTGCTTAAAGATACAGACTAGTTAACTGGATTTTATATATATATATTATATATATATATATATATATATCTTGTCATGTTATACATATATACATATAAAAACTGGATTTTATATATATATACATATATGTGCATATGTTATATATATAGACCAGTTTTATATATATATATATCTTGTCATGTTATATATATATACACACATATACATATACATATATATACACATATATGTGTACATATACATATATGTTATATATATATATATATCTTGTCATGTTATATATATTAAATCCAGTTAACTGGTCTATATCTTTAAGCAGAGAATTTAGTCCATTTATGTGGACTATATATAGCATATACACACACACACATATATATCTCACACACACATATATATATCTTACAAGAAACTCGCTTTGCCAATAAAGACACATATAGACCGAAAGTAGAGGGATGGAAAATTACATTCCATGCAATAGAAACAAAAAGCAAGCAAGAGTACCTATATTTATATCATATAAAACAGACTTTAAATGAAAAACAGAAGAGAAAAAAAAAGACAAAGAAGGTCATTATATAATGATAAGGAGATGAAGTCGGCAAGAACTCTAAATATAGGTGCACCTAATATTGAAGCACCTAGATTCACAAAGTGAATATTACCAGATCTAATGAGGGAGATAGGCTGCAATACAATAATAGTGGGAGACTTCAACACCCCACTCTCAGCATTAGACAGATTAGCTAGACAGAAAAGCAACAAAGAAACATTGGGTTTAAACTGGACTTTAGGAAAAATGGACATTAACAAATATTTACATAACATTCTACCCAACAACTACAGAATATACATTATTTTCATTAGCACATGAAATTTTCTCCAGGATAGTATTGGTACCTGAAGGGGCCAAACTGCTGAGTAAGAAGGCTTCTCTCCACATTTTGGGGTTACACTCTGTTAGAGAAATAAAATAAGCAGTGATACTATTATGCCCAAATGGCTCACAGAGCTTTTATGAAACAGCTTTCTGTTCTCTCATAAAACTTACCCAGCATGGATATCTATCCAGCCCATGAGATGCGGAACCAAGAGCTAAATCTGAATAGCAGATTTCTATACCATCCCCAGAGTCACTATTTTCTCTCCAATGACTGAGTTGTTTCTGGGTCTGTCCAACTCTTAAGATGAGTTCCATTTCAAGTCTCTCATTGACTCATGCAAGTAGAGTTTTGGTGGGCCTGCTTTAGTTGCCAGACATTCCCAGGGATGTCTGAACTTTAGCAATGAATACCACTTAGACTGGAGGCAGTATCTCTGATATATTCTTTTTCTTTTCTTCTAAATCTATTAAGATGATAAATAGAGGCTGCAAAGTTCAAGGTATTGTTAAATGCTTGCAAGATCATTATTCCTTTTTCTGGACTTAACAAAAATAAGAACTCTTTCAAGATGCTGTTCCCCTGTGGGAGCTAACTCCCTAAACTGGAAGATAAAGATGATCAAAGGAGAGGAAAATGTATTATCCTTAAACTCTCATCAGGTCTTCTTAAAGTTAAGTCCAGAATTCAATGAGAAAAAAAGCGGATTTCTTATATATTCCTTCCACATTCCTCTGAATTAATTTAGACCCCATCAATGTTGGATGATTTTAAGTCAGTTCCATTAAAAAGAGGAAGAGGGGGATCGACAAGGAAAATACTGTCTTTATGATTTCAAGTGGTCTTCTTTATACCTTTTAGTTAAAAAGATGTTTCTTTCAGACTCCACATCTTCTTTTTTTTAGACAGAGTCTCACTTTATCACCCTCGGTAGAGTGCCAAGATGTCACAGCTCACAACAACCTCCAACTCCTGGGCTTAGGCAATTCTCTTGCCTCAGCCTCCAGAGTAGCTGGGACTACAGGCGCCTGACACAATCCCTGGCTATTTTGTTGTTGTTGTTAAAGTTTGGCCAGAGCCAGGTTTGAACCTGCCACCCTCAGTATATGGGGCCAGCACTCTACCCACTGAACCACAGGCGCCGCCCCAGACTCCAAATCTTATGCCTAATTTGATACATAAAAAGCAAAATCAATCTTGGATCATCTGATAGCCTTTAATTCTCTAATTACGAAATATTTAAAAGGATAAAATTCTTGCAAGTTCTTTCTATAATAGATACATGTCTACCTACATTGAAGAGCATCAAGTAAGAGATGAAACAACGTCTACTTTGAATCAACCACTAAACAAACAAAAAAAAAAGCACGCTTTATTCAACACATCACACAATGATAAGGTCTGACTTAATCTAAAAGTTATGTTATCTTAGGAAGTAGCAACAGTCATGTGATAGTTAAATCAAAAACATTAAAAGAAATATGGAAAATCCAAAGCAATGTTCCCAAAAGTAGAAAGAGTACGTGTAATGAAAATGTTTGATGGAATCTAGAAAGAATATCAAAAGCTCCCTAATCACAATGGAAGGAGGCCAAGACTCAGAGAAAAAGTCTCCTGGTCATTCTTCAAAGATGTAGATATCAGGGCTCCTGAGTAATTGTAGGACTCAACTTCTAAATGCATAACTAAGTATGCTTATAGTTATGAGATTGGGGGAATGAAAATTAAAAGTGAGGAGTGCTATCAAGTTGAGTAATCCCAAAACAAAGAGACACAATGGTCACTACCACACTCTGAAATAAGGTTCTTCAAAACATTCAGATATTTGATCTAGAAGAACACACACCAAGCTGCTATTGTTAATTACATCTGGGTGGTTGGACTGTGGGACATTTTTACATTCTGAACTTTTTATTTATTATAAGAGTATGCATTACTCTTCTAATCAGAAACATTTCTATATCTTTTTCTGGTAAGTACATTAACATCTTCAAAAATAAAAGAAAATATATGGACCAGCGAAAGTTTTTAACCCGGGACCTGTGATAACATGTTCCAAAATACCTCTGAGACAATCCGTTCCCCTTTACTCTATCCTCGTCAGCAAACGCGAAAGGAATAATTCAAATCTAGATATGACACCCTGCCCATGCTCTGTTCTATAACCTTCACAGAAGGAGATGAAAGAGAAATTTTACAGGAAAGGGTACCAGAGGCATCAAGAATTTATCCTGTCCTATATAGCTGCTCTAGTTTCTCCACACATTCAAACTCATTCCCATAGGAGTTTCCAACATGCTGCCCACTTTAGGAACCTTTTCAGACTCTGAGCATGCCACTTGAGCTAAATAATGTTCCTTAACAGGCCTAAATAAACGGAGATGAGAGGAAAAGCAGCAAATGACGCTGAGGAAGTACATGACAGAACTAACATTTATTGAACAGCTACTACATGACAGACATCCAGTGGCAGGTAACGTATTTACTAAGAACCTTGGGTTCACAAAAATTTCACAAACTGTCTGATGTCTCTGTTATCTATTGCTGCATAACCAACCAACCAAAACTTAGTTATTTGAAACAGCAAGATTATTTATTAGTTCACAGGAATTCATAATCTCGGCTAGGCTCAGCTGGGCAGCTCTTCTACTCCGTGTGGTGTCCACAAGGATGGGATACACACAGTGACTTTTGGCTCAGACATTCCTCACCTATTCCATATGGTCTCTCCTGCAAAGTAGCCAGATTTCCCTACATGATGACTCTGTGCTCCAATAGTGAACATTCCAAGAGAACAAGCAGCAATGTGGGAGTATTACTCAAGCCTCTGTTTGCACCACACTTGCTAATATCTCACTGGCCTGAACAAGTCACATACCCAAGTTTATTGTCAATTTTGGAGATTACTAGAGGGCATGATGCTAGAAGGCGTGATTCACTAGGAGCTACCACATTTGATAATAGCAAGCAGGTGTGATTTAGACTGAGCTACCTTCTGATAGCATATGGGATATGAGTTATTATTATTATTATTTGTTTATAGTCTATCTCTCCTGACAAGACTGAATTCTAGAGGGCAAGAACTTTCTTTTGTTTACTTGTATATAACTAGTGCCTAAAACAGTGGCACCTAGTTAGTACCCAATAAATATACACCAAATAACTATTGAGGAAAAACTTGAGAGACACTGGTTATAGTTCCAAAGTTTACAATGGAAAAGAGTCGTTTATCAGTAGGAAAATTAAACTATTCTAGAAACATCTTTAGGACAGCTTTTGTCCCTTCTTGACTTACAGAGACTGGGCAAGAATAATGTTGTTGCTGAGCCTCTGCGCACATGGAGAAGGTCTATGAAGAAGACATTAAGCAGGGCATCGTGGCTCATGCCTGTAATCCTAGCACTCTGAATCGCCCGAGTTCACAGGTTCAAGACAAACCTAAAGAAGAGTGAGACCCTGTCTCTAAAAATAGCCAGGTATTGTGGTGGGCAACTGTAGTATCAGCTACTTAGGAGGCTGAGGCAAGAGGATTGCTCAAGCCCAAGAGCAATTGGGCTTGCTGTGAGCTATGATGCCATGGCACCCTACCCAGGGCCACAGAATGAGACTCAATCTCAAAAAAAAAAAAGATGAGGTTAAATTTCAGATTGATATGAGGGTATAAATGTTTAGGTTACATTGTTTTCATTTCTAAGGTAAAGTTCAAGTTGTAGTTGAGCCCTTCACCCAGGGAGTGTGCTGTATGCTCTTACTTTGCGCACATTAGGTGAGGTCCCTCCAATCGCCCTCCCTCCTCCCCGCTGCCCCTTGCTAGACTATACTTGTGTTTTTGCCTCATGTGGGCATTTAGTTGCCTATATATTAGTTTCATGTTGGTATTGAGTACATTAGATACTTGCTTTCCATTCTTGTGATACTTTACTAAGAAGAATGTGTTTCAACCTCATCCAGGTAAATACAAAAGATGGAAAGCCTCCATCCTTTTTATGGCAGAATAGTACTCCATAGTATATATCTACACCACAGTTTGTTAATCCATCCATGAGTCAATGGGGACTCAGGTTGCTTCCACATCTTGGTGATTGTGAACTGAGCTGCAATAAATATTCTACTGCAAGTGTCCTTGTGGCAAAATGATTGTTTTAACAAGTAGATACCTAGTAATGGGATCGCAGGATCTAATGGAAGGTCTACTTTTAGTTATTTGAGAATTCTCCATACTTCTTTCCATAGAGGCTGCATTAGTTTGCAATCCCACCAGCACTGCAAATGTGTTCCCTTCTCTCCACATCCATGCCAGCAAGGAAGTATGTTAATGATACATTATTAATAAAAAAGATCAAGTTTTAGAATTTTATGGCAAGTTAAAATCCATTGGCATATTTTTAAGCTATGCATATAGATGTTGAAAGGTACATTTTTAACAATTTCCTGAAGGATTCACCAGAAACTAGTAACCAGTGCCCATCTTTGAGCGGACGAACTACAGATTCAGACAAAGAAAGTGAAGGAGATTTGAAACTCGGTAATAGTTTCACAGCTTTATTATACTTTTCTATGTTTGTGCAGGCTTAAAACTTTCCATTAAAAAAAGATTATTTAAAAAATAAGTCTTAGCCCAGGGCAGTGGCTCTCACCTATAATTCTAGCACTTTGGAGGCCAAGGCAGGAAGATAGTTTGAGGCCAAGAGTTCACGACCAGCCTGAGTGACATTCCAAGACCTGTCTTTACTAAAAAAAAAAAAAAAATAGCTGGGCATGGAAGTATATACCTATAATGCCAGCTATCAGGAAGCTAAGGCAGGAGGATTACGTGAACCCAGGAGTCAGAGGTTGCAGTGAGCTATACCACTGCACTCTAGCTGGGCAACAGATAAGACCCTGTCTCAAACAAAAGAAAAAGTCTGGCTGTAGATAGGGAATGGATATGGGAGGTCAAAGGGGAGCTGGAAGACCAGCATTTAGGAACCTAATGCTGATGTCACTTAATAAGAGATATAACCCACCTTAACAAGAAGTAGAGCAGTTTGGACCACACTTAACACTAGTTTTTTATGTGTGATAAAATAGGGCTTTCAAAAGTTTGAAGGCTTGGCGCCTGTGGCTCAATCGGCTAAGGTGCCAGCCGTGTAAACCTAGGGTGGCGGGTTTGAATCCCCAGCCAGGGCCCGCCAAATAACAATGATGGCTGCAACCAAAAAATGGCCGGGCGTTGTGGCGGGCGCCTGTGGTCCCAGCTATTTGGGAGGCTGAGGCAGGAGACTCGCTTGAGCCCAGGAGTTAGAGGTTGCTATGAGCTGTGATGCCATGGCACTCTACCCTGGGGGATAGCTTGAGGCTCCGTCTCAAAAAAAAAAAAAAAAATGTTGGTGTGTGAACATGTGCCTGAAGGTTTGTTCCCTGAGGAAGGTGGAGACACAAAGAGTGAGAACAAGAGAGAGTTAAAAACTCTTACCCAGTGCTCAGATGCACACAGATCTTAAGGGATCGTGCCACAGACCTCTGCTTTACAATCCCAACAGAGTGAACTGTGGCTGAAGTTCCCCAAGTGGCATTTTCAAGCTGCCAGATTTTGACCCATGGATAAAAATCCATATATTTGGTGTGGATTTCTTTTTCTTTTTTGTTCATTTTTTGAGAAATAGTTCTTAAGATAATTACATTTTTTAATGGACTACTCAGAAAAATTTCCTGAAGAGCATCTTTATATCAAAAGCCTGTCAGTTACTTAAATAAGTAAATAGGTATCAGGTGGCCCTCGTTTCTTTATGAACAGCTTAATGACAACAGATAAGACTCTTCAAGACCATGCTTCTTCATACCCTCAGCAGAAATCCATTAGTCCAATTTAGAATTTCTGCAAAACTAGAACAAGAGACCAAAGCCAGCTAACTGGTACACCTAGAGGCACATGCTTTCCCCAGAGGGGGAAAAAGACACACAAAATTAATTACCAGCAAATTATATCAACAGGGCTACCATTTTGAGCTGCAAAATGTTCACTTACTATTTGATGGCTCATTGTTTTCATAATTGAAGTTGTAACACCATGTTAAAAGGAAAGAAAGGAGGGAGGGAGGGAGGAATGAAAGAAGGAAGGAAGGAAGGAAGGAAGGAAAGAAGGAAGGAAGGAAGGAAGGAAAGAAGGAAGGAAGGAAGGAAGGAAAATATGGGTAGGCTTATAATAATAAAAACAATTAACAGAAACATAAAACCTTAAAAGTCCTATAAACATGCTGGATAGTGAGGTCAGACAAGAGCAAAGGAATGAGGAGAATTTGCCTGGTGCACCACGCAGATAACAATTCATATGGAAGAACCTAGGGTATATTTCATTCTGTTGTGAAAAGTATCAAATGCAGGTTCAGATAAGATTCCAAACAGGATTCATCTGACACTTTTCTCAGTAGGCAAAATACCCTCAATTAATTAGAATGGCAAAATGGTGTGTGTGTCTGTATACAAAATGCAGATGTGCAGAAATAAATACCATCCCAGGCTGGCCCAGAGCCAGGTAAGCATTTGACCTAAAAACCTTCCTAATTTTAGCAAGCTGAAGTCTGGAAAAGTGATTAACTATCTGAATACAAGTGCGACTGCTCTGCGCCCCCAGGGAATGTTGGGAGAGAAAGGAAGGCTCTTATATCCTAATTAAAAGTCCAAGATTTTGCCCCATGGAATGCAAAACGCTTTTGGATACAGGAAACTGTTCTTTATCCAACTACACTCATAAAGCTGTCAATAAGTTGAGAAAGTGGCCTTGATGGTGTGAAAAAAACCACCTCTTTGAAAGCACTGCTGCTAATAAAAATCTTTTCTGTTCAATGAATCCCAGCAAATCATCTAGGATCATATAAATAGCAAATTTAACAGCAAATTAGCAAGGCTTATAAAATATATGACCACTTAGGCAGCAAGGAAAGCCAAAAATCAAGGCCAAGGAATTACTAAATTATGGTTAAAGGATTTTTTTTTCTTTTTATGCTTTTCATGGAAGCCTTTAAAAATGTATTTTGAATGACTAAACTGCCTTTAAAGGGTGATATAATTAAACAAGCTGCGTTTGTGAGGGTCAGGGCCACTCGCAGTTGATAACCACCAGAAAATGAGCAATGATTTGCACACCATGGGGGGTGTGCACTGAGCGTTCCAGTCTAGCTGTGTCTGGCATACATACTATCTTTGGGTTATCTGGTAATGAATGTTAGACCTGTGGTCAGAGATATTCACTGTAGTTATTAAAAGAGAGAGAGACAAAGAGAGATGACCTTATTTCTACAGACTCACAAGGAATAAAACAGATATTTCTCTTTATAAAATTTACAACAATTCAGTGAGCTTGTTTGTTTGTTTTTTAGACAGAGTCTCACTATGTTGCTTTCTATAGACTGCCGTAACATCATAGCTCTTGGGTTTAAGCTACTCTCTTGCCTCAGCCTCCCAAGTAGCTGGTGTAAGGGCCATACCAGCGCCATTTTGTCATTTACTACATAAGGTCTGTTCCTAGCCCCTCCACCTCCCTCCACCCCAACCACCAGGTAAACCGACAGGGCCACTCCCTGCTGCCTCCCCCATCCCTGGCTGCACAAATTGCTGAGCCACTAGGTAAGCCAGCTCAGGCAACAAGTTATCATATCAGGCAATAAGTCCCCGACTGCCACCTTAGGCAGACAGCTGCCATAATAGGCAGTAAGTATCAGTTTCTTTGAACAGCTGCCGTAATAGGCAATAGGTTTCAGTCTCCTTACAGCTCCCATAATAGGCAATAGGTTTCTACTTCCTTGAAATTTAGGCATTCTCCTTCAACTACCTAATTAGGCTACACTACCTCTAGCCCTGGTTAAGAAATCCCCCACCCCTCACCTGTACCAATCCAAATCCTCCTTTACTAGTGAAATCATCAACCACTAATGCAAATCCTCCTTTACTAGTGAAATCATCAACCACCAATCAAAAGTGTACTAGTACCCTTCTTCCCTTCTTGCTTTCTGTACCCCATAAAAACTTCCTCCACCCCAGGTTCGAGGCTCTTCCTCTGTGTGTACACCAGGAGAGTCCAGGCTCAGACTTGGCCCCAGGCCTGAATAAAACTCACCTCATGCTTTGACATCAGAGTGTGTTTCGGACTGTCTCTTTGGGGCCACTTGGGGAATTTCGGGCATAACACTGGGACTACAGGTGCCCATCACAACGCCCAGCTATTTTTTGTTATTGTTGTAGTTGCTATTGTTGTTTAGCAGGCCCGGCTGGGTTTGAACCTGCCAGCCCCGATATATGTGGCTGGTGCCCTAACTTCTGAGCTACAAGCGCCAAACCAATTTAATGAGTTTCTGATAAAGGCAGGGGCCAGCTTCTTCTTTGAAGACGTCTTTAAGACCATTACTAGGAGACTTAGCCTGCCAACTCTTAATTTTCTTTTCCCTGTTACAGAGATTCTCATTTGCAGTGCCCTAGGACACAGGTGGGGTTGTTACTAAAATAGCACATTCCTTACATTTCATGGAAGGTGATGTGGACTGTTTATTAAAACCAAATTCTCAGATCTAGTAACTTTGTAATAGAAAGTCCTTTTCACAAAATCTTGGCATTATGCAATTTCTGCTCCACTCTGGAATGTTTTTCAGAAAACTTAAAAGGGGAAAATAATAAGTGACACTTTTGAAGTTTCCATCTTAAATAAATATTAGCAGAGTGGACGTGTTTATTTCTTAACAGGATTTTTTTTTTTAAGCAACTATGGTGCCTCCCAAACTTTTGTTTCTTGGATGCTTTTTCAAGAACATCTAGGATGATAACTAGAAACAAACATCTCACTCTTTTTCTTCATCCCCCCTACCTCTTAAAAATTCCATAAAGCAAATGACCATCAGAAAAATAAAGCAGGAAGGAAATCCGTATGTCCTCTCCTGCATTGATGGAGAGTGCCCTCTGTGTCCTGCAGACTTTGCGTTATCTACCCCCCTGCCCCACAAGTGTAGATGACTACCCCAGCCATGGAGCTAAAGGAGAACTGACTTTTCCAGGGGCAGCACTGTCCAGCAGAAATGTAATGCCCTACACAACTGTGACCCACATACAGAATTTTCTGGCAGGTACATTTTTTAAGTGAAAAGAAGGTGACGAAATTAATTTTAATAATATGTTTTTACCTAACGCAATAGATCCAAAGAAGTATTTCAGTATATGATCAATTTACAAAAATCATTTATGACCTATTTCACATTCCTTTTTTATTCTTATTTATACTAAGTCTTGGAAATCCAGTGTGTAATTTATACTTACTATACATCTTGACTCAGGCTCGCCACAATTCCAGGTAGTGATGTGTGGGTAGTGGGGAGCACAATGGAGAGCACAGGTTTGCAAGACAAGAACAACTGCACCAAAGAGAACTAGGAAACTCAGGGTTTCTCCTTGAAGCATCTTCTCTCTTGAATAAAACAACGCATGTTTTTTAATTGCTTAGGCTCTCCCCAGCGTTGCAGGAGCCCCTCAGATCTATAGCCAAGGCATCAGGAAGGTGCAGCTACACCACTTACTGAATAGAGGTCCAACCAGAAAGTCACACTCAGAAAAAATAGCTCCCTCCTCCATCTCCCCTCGGGCCACTCCCACACACAGATTGACAATGCTCTTGTTTTAATAAATGCAAAGCAGAAATTAAATAGACTAAGTTTCCTCTGCAAGTATTTCTTGAACAATATGGAAATTATTTTTTAAAAAGAGAAAGAAAGATAATAACTCAACATGACAATTAAATTCAACACAGATATTGAAATACTACCAGGAGCTCCCAAATTGTGCTGGGTTTTGAGGATATAAAAGCAGTAAACCTGCTCTAGAAGACCTTACTCCTGGAGGAAAAGACACGCAGACATGTAAAATCTCTAAAACCAAGTAAGAAAAGGACTAATCAGAGTAAAGGTGTGAAGAGTTAGGGTCAAGTACCAAGTTAGAGGGAATGGTCCCCATGCAGGATTACCCTCGCTTTGGACACCAATTACAAATTTGGAGGTTTAATAATTCATTAAAAGGACTCACGGAACTCACTGAAAGGCTGTCTATATCCAATATTATGGTTTATTATAAAGAGAGGATACAGATTAAAATCAGCTAGAAGAGACACATTGGGCAGAGTCCTGGGAATTTCCAGGCACAGAACTTCTGGTCATCCTCCCCCACAGATTCATGCACAGTGCGGTGTCCTCCCAGTGTGTTGGACTATGTGCGTGGAGTATTGCCAACCAGGGAAGCCCACATAAGCCCTAGCTGTCCAAGGGCTCAATTCCACACACCTTACATGACTGACCTTTAGTGTCCAACCCCTCCTGGATGTCAAGTTCATCCTTTAGTCTCCATCTCTCCAGAAGCCAGAACTGATATCACATAGTCCCCAGGCACCAACATGAAATCACATTATTAGACATACAGGAAGGCCATCAGAGATGCTTTTACCAGGCTGAACATCCTAGGGACTAGAGATCACCTTCCAGTAGCCAAGGGCAAAGATCAGACCTTTTTTTGGATACATTCAATTCTTCAATACACAAAAAGGAACAAAAACAGTCAGAATATGGAAAGACCAGTGTGGACTAGAGAAATTGAAAAGGATATAGGAATTTCATTCAGCATTGTAAGCATTCAAGTGAGTTGAATTCTAATGAAAATACAGAAGATTCAAGGATCTTGAGCAAAGGAGTAGGAAAATGTCCTAATAAAGAATAAAAGAGTATTTGTGGAAGATTAGTTGTGATTATGAACTCAAACTCTTCCCCCCTCCCCTTCCAGGCCCCTTCCTTCCCTCCATTCTCTTCCTGGGCAAACTTACCAATCTACCCATTATCATGTCTTTAAATAAGCTGGCAGTGCTCTAATATGTATATCTAGAACTTAAACTCTTTTGGGGGCTCCAGGCAGATATAACCTATGCCTCATATGACATTTCCACTGGAATGTCAAATGGACATCTCAACACATCCCAAGAGTCCAAAAAGAATTTTTGATCCACCTTCCACCCTTTGCCTTCCATCTTTCTCATCTCAGAGAGTGAGTGACCCAGTTGCTCATACAGCCATCAGACCATCCTTAATTCCTCTTCTTTCCTCAACCAACATCTAATCCTACAGAAACAATACCCCAAATCCAAACTATACCCTAGATATCCAGCTATATCCAGACCCTACCTCCACAGTCCTAGGCGAAGCCACCACCATCTTTCACGTATATTCCTCTGATAGCCACTCTTTCTCCTCACAGTCCATTCCCCATACAGTCGTTCAAGTGATATTTTTAAAGTGTGAATCATATGATGTCCCCCTGCTGCATCAAGCCCTTCAGTGGAGTTCTCAACTCACTCACCGTAATATCTAAACTCATCACCATCTTCCTCAAAACTATGGTTTTGACTGCAAAACCATGGTCTGACTTCCTTGGATATCATCTCGCATGGCTCTGCCCTCTGACCATGCTGGCCTTTGGCCTGCTTTGTGAACCCAAATGCCTTCCCATCATTGGCCTGTGGCAGCTAGCCTCCCTCTTTGGAACATCTTATCTCGGATCTTTCCATGGCTGGTGTCATTTTGTCCTTTATTTTCTTAGCTAAGAATAATCCCCACTGAGAGGTCTTCCCTGGTCATCCAGCCCCCTTGGTAGCCACTTTCAATTGCTATCAGAGCACCCTGCCTTACTTTCTTCATGTCAGCAGGGTCCACTACATGGGTCACGTGTGTATTATGTGAGGACTTTTTTGCTTATCTGTGGTGCTGGATGTCACAAAACTTATACAAGGGTCCCTTTTTTGGTCATCAGCCTTTGTTCAGGTTTGTGTATTTAATGTTTGGCCCAAGACAATGTGGTGCAGAAAAGCCAATAGGATGGACACCCCTCACTATCTTGATTTAGTGTATTTATTCATTTGTTTACATGTTTATTTTCTTTATATCTTACTTGTATATAAACTTTAGGAAAGCAAAATATTTTCAGTTTTGCTTACTTCTCTTTTTCCAGTCCCTATAACAAAGCAGGACACATAACGTACAACTCATTGGATGCTTATTAAATGAGTAGTAATGGAATTCCAATTAATTATTAGCATTTGGAATTGTGAAGAAAAACAAGTCTGCTTTCTATGTTTCCTCTTTCTTCAAACTCTTTTTTTTTTTTGATGACTCTTCCTCTTCAGCACTAAATTACAATGACCTTTATCTTTACCTGTGTCACGACTAGCTCTTCAAAAAAAGCTAAGAATTCCTTTTACTCTAAAATATATATGACTGATAAAGTTATTTGTGTTAGGTTCTAAAAGCTGAGACAAAGCATAAAATCAGTAAATTTCCATGGCATTTCCAAGCCATAGAAGGTAAAGTTCTGAGTTCTTCAATTAGTCCATTTTTTAGAGTATTACTTTCTTCATGCTGAGTTCTTCAGAGCACCCCACATCTTTTTCAGTTAATGATGATCACACAGCTGCTTCACATCTAGATGCCAATGGAATGAGCCCTCTGTGGTGACATTCATCACCAACTGAGCTGGAGAGTTTTGGGTCTAGAAGACTTTTGCAATGCTCTGAAAATGACTACCTATTTATTCTACTTAAGTATGTGACAACCTTGGATAGAGGAAGGAGGAGAATAGATGCATGAAGCATTTTAATAGTGCATGTGGGGGGTTTGTGAGATCCTAAAATGGAAATAGTGGGAGTTGAAGGGAAGAGATATTTTGAGCAAATAAGCACTAGTAGATAGAAACTGCTTAGGAATGGGAGATGAATTAAAGAGAATTAAAAAAAATAAAATAAAATGATACCAAGATATTGAGTTTTGTTGAAAAATGAGTAGTAGAAATCTTTGATGAAAATAGAAAAATGGAGATGTGTAAGCAATTTTGTTGAGGAAGAACATGAAGAACATTTTGTGTTTGGAGCGGTGGTGGAATAGCTATCTATAAATGTCGAATAATGTGTTGAGACTGTGATAACTGAGTTTGATGGTACCTCGGGCTGGAGACCAGACAATGGTAGCTCAGGGCCATGTCTGCACATGGAAAGCCCCTAAGTGATATAAATGAGAAATTTCAAGGTCCTGAAGCAGACACTCACAAAGGGAGGTATCATAACTCATGGTACAGATATGGAAAACAGTAGTTACATGAATATAAATCACCAAGTCTTTAACGGCTCACAACCCAGACATTAGTCCTGGATGACATAACTTTCTAAGAAGCAAAATTGCTATGGTAACACATTGTTCCTGGGTCCTGGTTAGGCCACTCCAGCAGAGAAGACAATAAAAATCTAGGAGTCCCTTTCTTCAAGTCCCTTCAGATCCAATAACCTCAGTGACTGCCAACCCTGTGTGTACCCTTACCAGGTACAGACAGAGGCAACCTCTTCCTCTATGAGATGTAGCTTTTCTCTACACTGGTTTCATAACATCCTTAACCCTGCATGAAGCTTGTGAGCAGAAAGTAAATGTGTCTGTGACTTTCATTTCTAGGATACTTAAAGCCAGTGTTTATCTTTCAAGATCCAGGCCTAAGACCCTACAATTTTATGTTAAAAGTAATAAACTATTTTTATATTAAAAATAGAAAAAATATCAAACCATGAGAAGAGAGATCTAAGTTTGTGATCTCAATGTCCTAGATCTACAAATGTTCAAAGGCATGAGCTCTTACCAGCCACTTAGCTCAAATGAATGCTGTTCAAATGGAGCTCAGCTATTTCTAGTCTTTGCTACTGACACTTAAGAACAGAGCTTCTGTATCTCTTCATTCTGGTTTTCTTTCCACTAACTTTACTGCCTATTCTAGGCTGACAACCACCTGGAAAGAATGCCCTCTAATGAGCCCAGCACTGTCTACCTAGGAGCACAGTGGATACCCCACTTTGGCCTCGTGGAGACAACTATCTCCTCATGTCTAAAGGGCAGTTCTAGTTGCCTATACCAACTGCTGTGGAGTTGGAGCTCAGATTCCAACTCCTGGAGGCAACTGCCCAGTGTCTGCCCCTTGATGTAGCTGTTGTTGGTGATGCATGCATCTGCCAAGGGTTCTAGCAGAGGGTGAAAAATTAGTCTCACAGAGCCAGCAATCACATGCCCAAGGGTAGTTCACTTTCTTTGCTAGAACCACAACACCAGGGTTTTATTCTCCACTTCCACAGAAAGGGTATAATATCATTCCTTGCCCAGGGTCAGCCTTGTGACTTGCTCCATGACTGAGCATGTTACAAGGTGACAGCTGTGGGCTGAAGAATGTCCCCACTGCAAAAGATATCCATGTCCTAATCCCTGAAACTTGTGAATATGTCCTCATATGGCAAAAAATGATTTGGAGGATATGATTGAATTAGGGTTTTGAGACACAGGGATGATGCTGGATAATCCAGGTGTGCCCTAAATGAGGTCCTTGTAAGAGAAAGAAAGAGGAGAAGACAGTGTGATCACAGTGCAGAGACTGGAGTGGTGCAGCCACAAGCCAAGGAATGTAAACAGCCACCAGAACTGAGAGGGCAGGAGCCTCAGAGAGAGCACAGTTCTTCCCACCATTTCATTTCAGCCTGGTCATTTGGGGCTTCAGAGCTGTGAGAAAATTAATTTCTGTTGTCTTAAGCCACTAAGTCTGTAATAATTTATCAAAGTAGCTGTAAAAAAATAATCTGGTGGGCGATGCCTGTGGCTCAAAGGAGTAGGGAGCCAGCCCCATATGCCGGAGGTGGTGGGTTCAAACCCAGCCCTGGCCAAAAAATAAAAATAAAAATAAAATAATAATCTGGTGATGGATGGCAGTAAGGCCCACGCCCTTCCTGAGATCTCCTCTCCCCAATCACACACTGTACAGAACAAATGCTGTGTATTTCCCGAGAACAGGGTTATTACATCATAGACTTGGAAATATACAGATATACTCATATACATGAAATTTGGAAAATGCTCAATACACTTGAAAAAATTAAAAGCATAAATCTACCACCTTAATAATAGAATTGTTAGCACATTGGCATTTCTCCCCCTGGAGATTAGAAGTCACAAACTTTATAATTATGATCTCAAGAAAAATTTATAATTATTATTTAGGGTTTGCTTTCAAACTCTTGGAGATATGTAGGTAGTATAATTTTATATTGTACATATGGTTTTTAAGATTTTTGTCTTTAATATAAATTCTCTAAAAAAGCAACCACTGGCTCAAACACTATGGATAAAAATTACTATAATATCATTTTCTGATTGCAAAAGCAGTAAATATTTTTAGAAAAAAGCCCTAAAAATATAATTGACATTATAGTAGGCAGTTTCTTGGACAAGAGATGAACCTAGTTAAATTTTTTGGATTATTTTCTTCTGGTCTCTGTTCTATGCATATATACAGAAATTTCTATTGAAAAATAAGCATTAGCCAGGCACAATGGCTCACACCTGTAATCCTAGCACTCTGGGAAGCTGAGGAAGATGGATTGCCTGAGCTCAGGAGTTGGAGACCAGCCTGAACCAGAGTGACACCCCACCTCTAAAAAACTAGCCGGGCATTGTGGTAGTGGGTACCTATAGTCCCGGTTACTCAAGAGACTAAGGCAAGAGAATCACTTAAGTTCAAGAGTTTGAGGTTGCTGTGAGCTTTGCCACCACAGCACTCTACCTAGGAAAACACAGTGAGACTCTGTCTCAAAAAAAAAGAAGAAGAAGAAGGAAAAATAAGGATTATACAATGAAGCTTTTTCATGATCTTTTTGGCTGTTGCTTAAAAATACATTATTTTTATAATTTTTCCTTCCTCTTCATAAAACACTCCTCAAAAAAGATTTTCATAGCCATGTAGAGTTTATCATTCTGGTATCTTACAAGGAGGATTTTAATTTTCATATAATTCACTTTCAGCCCATTTGTGAATTTATTTCCCTCAGATAGATGCTTAGAAATCTGTTCAGATTTCTTTTATTACATTTATGATTTTTGGTAAAGCCTGAATCTACCTGGAACTAACCTTGTTAATTTTTTTTCCTTAATGAGCCACTAGTTGTGAGTCTACCGCTTGTGAGATGACATTTGATGAATACTGTCTACTCCACTGATTTGATACACGCTAATTTCTTATTTATCATTTTAGGCTTACTTCTAGATATGCTATTTTTTCTAACTAACTAGGTTGTTTATTCCTCATCTTAGCAAATTATTGAAACTTTATAAACTGCCACTGTTTATGATAGAGCAACACTCTCCTCGTGACTTTATTTCTCCAAACTGTCCTAACTATTCTTAGGCAATTTTTTAATCAAATGAAATATTTTAATTGAAAACTACTTTTTTATTGCAGATATTTATTTGGCAATAACACATGTCTTTGTATTTAAGAACGATTTTTCTCATCATTTTTGAAGGACCCCTTTTTTCCCCCATTCTCAGGTATTTTTCTTCAGCAATCATCACCTCTCTCCAGCATCATTAATTGACTCCTTCCTGAATTATTTTCCTCAGCAAATAAGCATGATGTAGTATTAATTTCTTTTGAAAAAAAAATGTTCAAAACGCTATGTCTTCATAATCTCTTTTCCTCTATATTAAAATTTCTATTTGCAGGCTGGATGTAGTTGCTCATGTCTATAATCCTAGCACTCTCCCATGAGGCCCAGGAGAGTGGATTGCCTGAGTTCAGGAGTTCAAGACAAGCCTGAGCAAGAGCAAGACCCTGACTCTACTAAAAATTGAAAAAACTAGCCAGGTGTGGTGGTGGGTGCCTGTAGTCCCAGTTACTCAGGAGGCTGAGGCAGGAGGATCACGTAAGCCGAGAAGTTGAGGTTGCTGTGAGCTAGGATAGCACTGTACTCTAACCCAGAGCTATGGAGTGAGACTCTGTCTCAAAAAAATAAAATAAAATAAAATAAAATAGCTATCTGCAATCACTAATTACAAATATTCACCTCCCGTTTAGGATTCAACCTACTTAGACTTGATTCTTATGATGCTTCACCGAAATGATCCCATAAAGACATCAGATACCTCCCTGCTAGAAAATTCAGAACCTCCTCTGGCCTTCTCATTTCTGGAATCTCAGCATAGACTCCTCCTTCCCTCAGGAGGCATTTCCTCTTTTGGCCTCTGGGACCCCACTGTGTGGCTTTTCCTCCAAGTTCACGGAACCCTCTGTTGGAGATTCTCTGTCTCATCCTTGTGTTCACTTACATCAGCTCTCTGGGTCTTTTCCTTCCTACCCTCTTCATGGTTGTGACATTTTCTTCCCAACAATTTTTTTCTGTTCCTATATCACTGATTTTTCACTTTCTACAAAATCATCTTATCAGCATATGAACTGTGTGCTGTGATTTCTCCTGTCTTGTGTGACCTCACTTTCTTTGCCTTTTATAGCCAAGGTTCCTTTCTTCCCTTCCATCATTTATATATATATTTCTTTTCTTATCTTCTTCTTCTTCTTTTTTTTTTTTTTAGAGACATACTTTCACTATGTTGCCCTGGGTAGAGTGCCATGGTGTCACAACTCACAGCAACCTCAAACTCCTGGGCTTAAGTGATCCTCCTGCTTCAGTCTCCTGAGTAGCTGGGACTACAGGTGCCCACCACAATGCCCAACTAGTTTTTCCATTTTTAGTAGAGACAGGGTCTCACTCTTGCTCAGGCTGGTCTCAAAATCCTGAGCTCAAGCAGTTCACCCCGGGCCTGGGCCTCCCAGAGGGATAGGATTACAAGCATAAGCCACCATGCCTGGCCCAGGTAGTTATGAAAATTTCCTTAGTTTATAGTTTTTTTCAGTGGTATATACTGAATTTTGTCTGTTATGTTTTGATGTTCACATAGAGGATCATAAAATCTTTTGAATTTGCATTGTGATCAATTATCTTAATAATTGTTTATTATATATCTATGTAGTGTCACAATAAATTCCATTTGGTTATGCATAATTCTGTTCTTAATGGTCTGCTGTATTTAATTTCTTTGTATTTTAACAAACAAATTTATTTAATTTGTTGGAATTTTTGTACAGGATTTTTGCTCTGTCCAACATATAATCCTCTATGTTCTATTTTTATCCTACATTTGTCAGGCTAAGATATGTGAAAATTTTTCATTTTATCCTAAAGATATTTTATCACGTAATTGTTTCATAAAAATCAAGAAGCACTTACTATAAAACTGTCAGTGCTTAGCCCTTTTATAATGGGGGTAAAGGTTGATTTGTTTTCATAAATATTTTAAGTCTTTTTTTTCTATGAACAGCAAGGTTTCATTATTATTAATTTGATTTGTTAATTTGGGAATTTATACTTCCTTAGAAATTTGAACATTTTATGTGAATTAAAATTTATTATCATACAGTATTACATGGTATTATTTGTATAGTTTCCATAATGTTTAACATCTTTTATATCCCTTTTGCTTAGCCCTATTTCCTGTTTTTTCTATAGGTTTTGTTAATACTATGCCACCTTCACATCATCCGTTTTATCATCCTTTTCAATGAACTAGCTATTTGACTAATTTATCAATTTTACTTCTTTTCTGTTCCATTAATTTCTGCTTTAAGTTATTATCTCTGGCTCCTGTATCCTCGGTTTATTCAGTTCTTTTGTTGATATTTTTCTGGTTTCTTTTGTTGAATGTTTAATTAATTTTAAGTCTTCTTGCTTAGTAATAAGAGTACAATAATAGTTTTAAATTTATCAATGGCTCTATTATTTTGCTTTTCTAAGGCACAAGCTTCACTTCAGTCCCTTGAGGCATCCCACTTGCTTTCAAACAAAAAAAAAAAAACTGAAGCAAAGAATGTTCAGCATTTAGTATTGAAGAGTGGAATTTTGCAGCAAGATACCTTTATCTTGAGGGGAGATTCTCTAATTCTTTGTCCTCTACAACCATATCAAATGATTCAGGCTTCAGGGGTTAAACTTACTGGGCATTTAACAAGGTGGCCTTAGCTTGCAGGAGATGAAATAGATTGTAACTTCCCAGGCACTGGGAGCCATGGAGGAAAAAAAAAGAGGAAGACAGTTGAATGTGTTACCCACTTATCTTCCCCAAGCTCTAGGCTGGAGAAAGGGAGATGGATATATAAGTTATTATTTTATAAATAGGCTGTATTTGCAGTTTTGATTTTATCATTCTACACATGTTAAGTGATGATAACAGGAATGATAAGTCATTCTATAAAAGTTCCTCGAGACATATCTTAAAATTTCTATGTATTTTGATTTGATTTGGTTTTTTTCTTATTAGTCTTTTGTAATTAATATCCGATTTTATTGCAAAGTGGCAAGAAATCATGGTCTGTAATATTTTCTTTCGAGAATTCCTTTGAAATCTAGAATATGACAAGATATTTCCAAGTGTTATTTGTTGTTTATGACCTTCATTCAATGTTGATGGACTTGGTTGCATTTTTAAATGTGGCAATCCTATTTTTACTAGAAAGATTTATGATATCACATCAATTCCCTTTCCCTATTTTTGTACTTTTTTCTTTCAATTTTTATAAGCATATTTTAAAGTTATAAAGTGAATTAACTTCTTTACTATTTTTCTTTGTTATCAAAAGTAAAAGTCTTAGATTGTATTTTGGAATATATTCAAGATGAAAAATATTTTCATATGCTTTCATCAAGATTACTTTATTTGGTCCTCATCATGGTCTTATAAGCTAAGAAGGGTAATTTATATAAATGGCAACTCAGAAATGCATAGAGCTTGGACATAAATTAGTAAGACAAGAACTTAGGAAAATGAAAAGGGAAGTGGATTTATAGATATGCAAAATCGAAAGTTTAAAAAGTAAATGCATAAACCAAATACATGGACCATTATGCAGTTCAAGAAATGCTGTGGAATGAACAAGCAAAATTCCCTTAGCTGTAAGCTGAGTTAACAGTGAATGAGTTGAGCAAACAGATTCAGTAGCTGCAGTGGGGCCTCTTATTCTGTATTAACATTCATATCATGATCCTCTTGTTTTCAGAAATTTGAAAACCCAGATGAATAGACCCACTAGGAAAAGATATAATATTTCTTTAAGACTTTTGCAATTTTCTTTCTATGATTGGTCTTATTTCATGTCTTTTTCATTTGTCTTCTGTCTCATTTCTATAATAAATCAGGCTCCATTTCTGGACAAATTGGACTTCACTGTTGTCAATATTGTTTTTCCATCTTTTCATTAACAAGCTCGAAGGCAGCAACAAAAACTAAGTAACCTTCACCTTTTGACTGAAAAGCCTGGGTTGCAATAACCATTTAATTTCGGGTTCATCTTTTCCTGCTCTTCAGTGGTCAGCCTGAAGAGTTGATGGTGAGTCTGCTAGGGCAGCCCAGGAGGTGGCCTCATAAGTGAGGTTGAGGTCACTGCTGGGTCAGGGTGAGGGTCAGGCATTTCCTGCTGCACCTGGAGGATATAAATGGGAATATTTTAGTCTCTAGCACAGGCCACTCCTTAGCCTGAGAGAGCACAAATATTTACAGAAGAAAAACCAAACAGGAGAGTTGCTGCCTTGCTGGGCTGAGCTGCCGAACTTAATGAAGGGTTTCTTTCCCCCTATGGATTTCAAAGCTGCCTGAACTAAGGATACTAAAGCAAACAGCATATCTGAGATTTAATGGAAAGGAAAACACGCGTGTAGCATAAAGGCCCCATTATTATTCCTTAGCACTTAATTTCAAGTAATGTGCCCTGCAGCGACTTTCCGATGCACCACACTGTCCCCTGTCTGTGAAGCAAGTCACCTTGTCAGGTAGGGACATGGTTGGATGGCGTCCATCAGGAGCTTTGGCCTCCTGAGGACCAAAAGCAGTGCTGTGCAGCCGCACTGGGTAGATTTATGGGGACATGAACCCATCACTGGTGCCAAGGACACACCCCAGGGTCAGAGGTGATCCCTGGGACACTCATTACTCTTCTAGGAAGGGATAGAGCCTGGAACCCAAGAGAACTCTGTCTGGTCTTGCAGTCACTCTACAAGCTTGGGATGTATACCTAATCCTTTTTTTTTTTTTTTATTGTCTCTGGGCTTTTTTTTTTGTTTTTGTTTTTGTTGTTATTGTTTATTTTGCTATTGCCATAATTTACATACAATAAAATGTATGTTTTATCACCACACAAAGCAAGACAGAAAACCTTTCATCTCTACAGAAATGCCCCTGTATTCTTTTTATACAGTCTTCCCCCCAAACTCGCCTCTATTCTGATTCTGGTCACCATGGATTAGCTATGCCCTCTTCTGACTCACATAATAGACACACTTTTCTTTCCCTTCATTCAGGCTAACAACTGCTACTCCTCCACGTTGTTGCATCCCTGGTAGTTCATTCTATTTTATTAATGTATAGTACTTCTTGAATGAGTGTATCATGGTTTATCCATTCTCCAGGGCAGTGTTAATTGACAGGATAAAGAAATCCCCTCTGCTTCCACCCTTACAAGGAAGGTAACCTGGAATAATTTTTTTTTTTTAGAGACAGAGTCTCACTTTATCACCCTCAGTAGAGTGCTGTGGTATCACAGCTCACAGCAACCTCCAATTCCTGGGCTTGAATAACTCTCTTGCCTCAGCCTTCCAAGTAGCTGGGACTACAGGCACCCACCACAATACCTGGCTATTTTTTTGTTGCATTTTGGCTGGGGCCAGGCCCTAAGCCTCCACCCTCTTTATGTGAGACTGGCGCCCTACCCACTGAGCCACAGATGCTGTGCTAATCTGGAATAATCTGATGTTAACTAATCGACTTTTTGTATTTTGCTGTTTCTTATTCCTGCCTAAGCACACTTATTTAAGAAACCAACTGTTTGGCCATACCTGGCATAGCACCTTTTTATTTTTTGATGAGACATTGCTTGATTCATGATCAAAAACAAAACCAAACTAGATTATTTGACTAAATTGATTGAAATTGTCTTTTCACATAACTAAAGCTGCTTCAAACACTTTTTGTGTAATTGTTTTGAGGGGACACAGGCACTGATTTTTCTTGGCTGTATACCGAGAGGTAGACTTGCTGGATTGGGCAGGATTAACTTTGGGGGAAAAAAGCCCCCCACCAAATACTTTCTAAAGTGGCTAAACCCCTTTACACTCCTGACAGCAAAGTGTGAGAGTTTCAGTTGATCTGCATTGTTGCCAACACTTAGTATTGTTAGACTTTTTAATTTTAGCCATTCAGGAATGAGTGCAAGGATATCTCATTTGGGTTTCCTTGATGAATAATAATGAATAATGATGAATCATAATTTTGATGAATCATAATCAGGAACATCAACCTTCCTGATGCTTATCAACAATTTAGAGATTATCTTTTTTTGTGCAGCACCTGGCCACATCTTTTGCCCATTTTTAATGGGGTAGTTTGCTTTTGTTGTTGATTTGTATAATTTGTTTATATATCCTGGAAATAAGTCCTTTGCTATGACCTTACTATTTCTTAATTCTGTATTATTATCTATAAAGTTGGTTGCAACGCTGTGTATGAGGTTAAATGAGTTCATATATTGTGGCTAATAGTACTTCCATTTTCCTATCCCCTTAAACAACAGATAACTCTCATGATAGCAGTTGTTGGGTATACAGTCCCAATACTCTAATGTTAGATGGAAAAAATGATTCAATATAAAATAGATGGCAGATCATTTTTTTTTCCAAAAATAAAATTATTCAAAGAAAAGGACACTTCATAAGTGCTCAAAAATTGTTGTTACTGGCATAGAAAGTATAGTAAAATCTGTCTACAGGATAAATTTGTAGAACAGAATTTGATTAGTCAATGGATACCATTATTCATAATTTTGACAGATGTTTCCTGATTACTATCCATGTAAAATGTTCAAGATGTCCCAGTGGAGTGCATGAGTTCCTATTTCCTTACACCCTTGAGGATGGATCAAAGACTGTAGATATCCTCTTTGCTCCTACCTTAGCCACAATTTTCCAAAGACTATCTAGCTCTCTGCTCTGTATCTTTGCAGAAGTCTAGTATTTAGGTATTACTGCAAGGGATGTATTTGCAAACACTCAGAAAGATGATTTAATATTTTTAAGAAGTGTTAAAGTAATTTGTTTTAACCAAGGTTTAATATTTAATAAAGTTCAATATTGATTTCTGATTTGAAGTAAATCTTCACTCAATGTCAATGGGCATTTTTTCTTTCTACTTGAAACCAAAAGTAAGGACAGTTTTACTGGAGAAATGTTGCAAGCATTCAACTGAAGTCAGAATAAAGAAAATATTCTATTGCTGCTTTTATTCCACTTTGCTCAGAAGGTCTTTGATGCTGCCAAATATCAGTAAAGACAGAAAAATCAGAGATGCAAATCTGATTATTTGCAAATGATGTAATGATTTGTCTAGGAAAAAAAACTCAAAGTAAAACTTTTAGAATTTCCTTCTGTTAAAAAAAAATCTGACGTTATTGTGAATTCTATTGTACATCAAATTTAAAAGTTAAAATTTTAGAGTCAGGTGTGGTGGCTCATGCCTGTAATCCCAGCACTTGGGAAGCGAAGGTGGGTGGATTGCCTGAGCTCACAGGTTCGAGACCAGCCTGAGCCAGAGCATGACCTCATCTCTAAAAATAGCCATGCATAGTAGCAGGCACCTGTAGTCCCAGATACTTGGGAGGCTAAGGCAGGAGAATCACTTGAGCCCAAGTGTATGAGGTTGCTGTAAGCTATGATGCCATGGCACTCTACCAAGGGTTACAAAGTGAAACTCTGTCTCAAAAAAAAAAATTAAAATTTTAATATGAAAGAGTTTAGCTTAAATTGATTATAGGAATACAAATTGTCATGAAGCACAATGCCACGTACAAATAGTATTTCCACTAACTTAATAAATCTAGAAACACAAATGTATTTAACATTACGTTCGGTGCATCCATCATTTCAAAATTGAATTCAAATAAGCTCTGATATTATGTTATTTAAAATAGAATCTAGAATTGCCAAATTTTTCCAGTGTTTAAGATAATCACAAGAAATTTACCAAAAAAATTCATCACATTACAAAAATACATTTCTTTAGAAAAATACCAGTAACAAGATATTAGAGAGAAAGATGGCAAAGAAATTGGTTATAGAAACACACATCAAGATATTTATTCTGCTCATGTTCATTTTAATTTTCAAACATTCTATCATTCTGTATTTGTTTTGATCCCAGAAGCCTCCTCCCAGTTGTTTTATTTCTGTCCTGTATTTTAGGATGTAGTTTCATTAGATTTGTAAATCTCCCAATTCCCTTTATCACAACCTCCACTGTTTTGGAGCAGAGGATGCCAACAGATATTTCTCTAGAGAATATATACAAATGTCCAACAAGGGCATGAAAAGAGGGTCAACATCATTAGTCATCAGGGAAATAAATGCAAATCACAACCACAACAAGACATCATTTCCCATCCACTAGACCAAGTAGTTTAGAAAGCCAGATAACAAGTGTCAGCAAGGATAGAGAGGAATATGGTCCAGTCAATTTGGAAAACTTTCTAGCAGTTGCTCAAATTGATTAAATGTAGAGTTACCATATAACCCAGGAATTCCACTCCTAAGTATAACCCCTGAAGTACACATCTACAGGAACTTGTGTGAATGTGCACAGCAGCATTATTCATACAACAAAAAGGAAAAAACAATTCAAATATCCATCAATGGATGCATGCATAGACAAAATGTGTCAAATCCATATAGCAGAATGTTATTCGTTTATAATGGGAACAAATTACTAGAGCCAGCTGCAACATGGGTGAACCTTGAAAAACGCATGCAAAGTGAAAGAAGCTAATCTCAAATGGTCAAGTGTTATATGACTCCATTCATCAGAAAGTCCAAAACACAGAATCAGTAGAGATAAGAAGTAGAAAGTGGTTCTTTAGGGCTGGAGAAGGGCAGGATAAGGGACTGATATCTAAATATCACAGGGAGTCTGCTTGAGATGATGAACTATTCTAAAATTCAAGTCTTTTTGTGATGATTGCACAATTTTGTGAATATACTAAAAGCCATTCAATTATATATTTTAAATGGATGAATTATATGCTTGTTTATAATTGTTGTAAATTATATTGCAATAAAGCTGATAAAAAATTATAGACTAAAAATATTAATATCCCAGTAGTTACAAAAACATCTTGCAGTTGCAAACAGGTTTTGCTTTCTAAATACCATTCTCCAACAAGAGAAACCAAGGTTTCTTGAAGAAATTGTTTCCAGGACTGGGACAGGTAAACTCTAAGATGAACCTGTGTAGTACCATGAAGTAAGGAAGTGCTCAACAAAACAAATAAGAATGGAGGCATGTCCAGGAGACACAGGAACCAACTTGAAAGAACAGAAAAGCAAATATCCATTGTTTTCAATGCTAATATGAAGCCTGTAGATGATCTCATACATGCTCACAGAAGAGAAAAACGCAATTCAATTCAATTTGAGGGGAGGAGGAATGAGAGAAGAGAGAGATTGAAAGAGGGTAGAAGATTGGTGTGCTTCCATTTAATGTGAAAAAGGTAAGGGTATATGACCTATCTTCTTCTGGGTTCAGGACACAAGTGCAAGAGGGACTCCACCTAACAAATACAAACATTGTAACCTAGTTGTTTGTACCCTCATATTAACCTGAAATAAAAGAAAAATGTGGTAATAGCTAAAATGGAATACATGTATTTTGAAAAACATAATAAATAATGTAGTATTGAATTATAAGCCAAAGTACATACATAAATTATTTTTTGGAACAAAGTCAATGAGTTCAGCCCATACTTAGCAAGAAGAATTAAGCTCTGCCTCCCAGAGAAAGGGGCAGTACCTACATAGATTACTGGAAATTCTTCTAAGAGGAAGTTTGTCTCTTCTCCCTCATGTGTTTGTTTGTTTGTCGACTTATTCAATCATTTATTTATATCAGTATGGACTTTCGTACCACACCCAGGCAGCCATGTAAAAGAAAATGTCAACTGGGTGCGGTGGCTCCTGCTGTAATCCCAGCATTCTGGGAGGCCAAGTCAGGAGGATGGCTTAAACTCAGGAGTTCAAGACCAGCCTAAGCAAGAGTGACACCCCATAACTCTTAAAAAAAAAAAAAAAAGAAAGAAAAAATTAGTCAGGCATTGTGATGGGCATCTGTAGTCACAGCTACTCAAGATGCTGAGGCAGGAGGATTACTTGAACTGAGGAGTTTGAGGTTGTTGTGAAGTAGGCTGACACTACTGCACGCTAGTCTGAGCAATAGACTGAGACTCAGTCTCAAAAATAAAACAGTTTTGAGAATAAAGAAAGAATAATCACCAACCTATTTTCTCAGAAATACAACCTTATCTTTAACCTTAGAAAATCTATTAGTGTATAACACCAATTAACATATTATAGGGAATAAAATCTGTCATCTCAATAAATGAAGAAAAAGCAATCAATAAAATGTAACATTCATATGTTATTTTTGAAGCTTTAGAAAATTAACTTATGAGGGAATTTTATTAACCTTATAAAAAGCATCATACAAAACTAGCCACAATTATCATACCTAGAAATCAAATATTAGAAACATCCCTTTACAATTAGAAATTAAAATAGAGTGGTAGCTATCAACCTTACAAGACAATAATATAAATGTTTATCAATAAGGGAATGGGTCAATAAAGTAAGTTAACATTATGCATGTGGATGTGTAAGTTACCAATTGCTGTATAACAAACTACCCCAAATGTAATGATACAAAACATTTATTATATTATAATTTTATGGATCAGGAATTTGGGGATGGCTGAGCTGGGTGGCATGTGAGGTTTTAGAGAAGATGTTGGCCAGGGCTGGAGTCTGCTGAAAGATTGACAGGAACTGAAGTCTTCTTCACTTCCATGCTGTGTGCAGGAAGCTTCTATTCTTTTTCAGGTGGTGCCTCTACAGAGCTATAGAGTGTCATCAAGACATCAGAGCTGACTTCCCCCAGGAAAGGGAATTCAAGAAAGAGGGACAAAGAGAGGCTAAGTCAATGCTTTTCATTACTTAGTCTTAGAAGTATGCACCATACTCTACTAAGTTCTATTCATTAGAAAAGAGTCATTAGCCAGGATCGTGTCTGGTGCCTATAGTTCCAGCTATTTGGGAGGCTGAGGTAGGAGGATTGCTACCCAGGAGTTCAAGGTGACAGTGAGGTATGATCAGGCCACTTCACTCCAGCCAGGGTGACAGAGAGAGACACTGTATCTAAAAAGAAAAAGGAAAATAGTTAAGAGAGTTATTAAGTCCAAGCCACATTAAAGAGGAGAGGAATCAAGTCCACCTTTTGAGAAAAAGAAGATAGGAGAACTTGTGAATACATTTTAAAACCACCACATTAGGTCATACTATGTGGTTGTTAAAAAATATGACCAGGATTCATATGCATGGATATGGAAAAATGTTAACATTTTAAGAGGAAAAGCAAGATGGTACAACAATACTTATAGCATGACATCATTTATATTAAATAGATAATGCAAGTACTCCCAAAATAGAACTATTAATTTCATTGTACAAATGCATTCACAGCTTCTGTGGTTGTCTAGATATTTTGTTAAAAGTCTATATCATCATAGTTTGTGTAGGGTAGTGGCTATGACATTTGTGTGACAAATATGTCTATATATTTTATAAGTATATACATATAAACCTACTACAGGATCCAAAGTGTTATGAGTAATCATCTGCGGTTGTTAGGAACCAGGGGTAGAATAGGCAATGGCGTTCTTCTCTGTATCTGAACTATTGATTTTTCTTTTACAATAAGATGTTCATGTATTACTTATTTAATTAAAAACATGTGCACAAACTCATATATGTAGACCCAAAAAGTGGAAAGCAGAAGACTTTGTGGAAAAGACTGGTAAATATGAATACAAGGTCTGACGATTAAATTCAAGAACTCATCCTAGACAAAGTGCTGCATACTACATTGCTGAACATGACTATGGTCACCTTTGAAGTACTCCCCTTGGGAAGATGTATACGGATACCAGCACCTAGTCCACCCTTCAGAGCAATTTCAGAACTCTTTCTGAAATGGCCATTCCATGTATGTATTGCATATAAATACCCTTGTTGGCCTAAATGTCATCAAAATGACTTCTTTCTTTGCAATATTTCCTTTAAGTTCAGTTAAAGAAAAAGTCATGGGGCCAGATCAAGTGAATAGGGAGGGTGTCCCAAGACAGTTATTTGTTTACTGGCTCAAAACTCCCCCACAGATGGTGCCGTGTGAACTGGTGCATTGCATGATGCAAGAGCAATGAGTTATTGGCAAAATGTTCAGATTTTTCCATCTAACTTTTTCATGCATCCTTTTCAGCACTTCCAAATAGTATACATTTTTGTCCAGTTGGTACAAATTCATAACGAATAATCCCCAGACATGAAGAAAGTTTGGCAAAGCTGTTTTGATTCTTTATTTGGATGGATGGAAATTTTTTGCTTGTGAAGAATTGGCAGGCTTCCATTGTGCACTTTCACATTTTGTTTAAGTGTCCTATCGGCACATCCATGGTTCATCACCAGTGATAACAAACCCCAAACATCATGTCTCTCCTTGGCAAACTCCAAGTCTCCTTTGCTTTTGTTCATCAGTGAGCTCCTTCAGGACCATTTTTGGCACACACTTTTCTCATGCCAAAATTTTCAGTTAAGATTTTCTTGTTTCTATATCAATGTTTACTTGGTCTGCTGACTTCACAGTTAGCCAGTGATTTTTGACTTACAATTCAAGAAATTTTTGTTTATTTTCATCAACACTGCTCCTTACTGGCTGCTCTGACCTCTGTCAGTGAAACTTTCTCTTCCTTCAGAAAAATATTTAATCCATGTGTAAACTGCTGTTTTCTTCATAGCATTATCTCCATGACTTGGACTAACAGGTCCCTGATTTCACTTCCACTCTTGGCAAGTGTAATAAGAAATCTAATGCTTATTTATTGTTCTGATTTAAACTTTGACATTCTCATGATGGCATACAAAAACACACCACCAACAAAAATGAATGCCACTCAATAAGACACCATCACACATTGACACAAACACAGCTATGAGTCACTGAAGTACCAAGGTTATGAAACCTTACTGAGCTGTTTGTACAGGGCTGCCAATGTAAGCACACTGTGGCAAGTTTGCAAATTTAATTGTCAGACCTTATGTATTAAAATTGAGGAAAAGAGAAGGTACCCTGAGAGATAGATGTGATCACAAAACTTGAGGGGCACTTCCAGGACCATGATGAATCAACATATTCTTCCCAAATGCATCTTTCCATCTTGGGCACTTTCTTTAAACTGTTGATTACCTAAAATACTAGCTGGATTGTTGGGGTCCTGCCCTGAAAGCAGCATCCACTGAGACCTGTGGAAACTGGTGGCGATAAACTGAAGAATATAGAGTTAGAAGCAATGGTAAAGAAAGACAAGTGACATAAAGTAGAATTAAAAGTAGGAGCTCAGGGGTCCATGCCCCACTGTAGGATTCTGGCAATGGCCCAGAGTGTTTGCTCCACTCTGATTTTATTGAAGTTTGTTTTCCCAGAGGGTAAGACGAGGGAGGGAACAAAGACAACAGCAGTTTCTCGGATTGATATCAGCTTCTATTGTTATTATAATTAACCTTACGGGTGGCCTTCAGGAATCTGAAATCTGAGCCTTGGATTGGGAAAGCCTCCTGCTTGAGGTCATACATACAGATTTCTTGGGAGGTGTTAAGCTCCACTAGTTCTCTGTGGAGTGAAATGGCACTTGAGCCATTAATCTCCTCTGAGGGATCCGTGGGAGGGAGGCATTTTCCTCCCATCACCACCACAGAGGATTTTCCTCTGCTATAAGGGAGGTCTTCTGCCCATATCTCAGGGCTCGAGCTATTCCCTGGGTCTCTGCCCAAAGCAGAGTGTGCAATTCTCCACGATGGATATCTGCTTTGCCTGTTTAATGGGCAGAAAATGCCCCAGAAGATGTATCTTTTCTTAGGACTTGTCATAGCCTCTTCTATGACCATTATTTTCCTCAGGGTGCTCACAAACCCAGCAGGGTGTTTGAAAGCTATATCCCCAACAGACTAGAATTTCAGAAAAGGCAAGAAGCTTGCTAGCAATGGCTAGTTTAAATATAAACTAGCTGACTTTTCTTGGTTCCAACTCACTCAGCTTACTTTTTAGTTTTCCTCTTTCTCTGGGGATGCTTTTCTTTGCCAAGAATGGGGTCTTTGGTCACCATTATCCCAGCACTGGATAATGAGAGCAGATCCTATATGCAAAGCTTCCTCTACCAGCTTCAGTATAGACAGTTTGTTTGCCCTTAGTTACAAGTGGACAACCCTAGGGACCTGTAGTCATAACTGACTAGCACCTTAGAGATGAAAGGTCAGCAAATTCAGGTGCCAAACCCTAAACTATACCATGATTCTAAGTCAAAAGAAAACAATTCTATATTTTGGATCCTCACCTTCTAAGCCTGGAGCTTTTGAAGTAGTTAGGAACTTTCTTGCTTAGAGTAAAGGACTGCATTATTCTCACAAAGCAGCTCCAATAATAAGGAATGCTTTCAAAAAAAAATAATGCTTTCCACTACAAGTATCAAAACACCTGACAAACACTGGCTTAAACAAGTAAGGATTTATTTTTCTTGTCTGACAAATTGGCAGACCCTATATGTCATTGGCCAGAACTAAGTCACATGTCAACTATTGCACAGATGACTGGGAAAGACATCCCCAACTGTCAGCTGCTACAATAGAAACAGGTGAGGGAGAAGATGGGGTTTCAGGTTAGAAGCCAACAATGTGGACCACAGTAATCATTCATTCACTCTCTCTTTTCCTAGAAGTCAAGTCCTCCTCACATTTCCTCTAAGCCTTTCAATAAGAACTTCTCCAGAAAATAGCTCCTTGTCTTACTCCTAGCAGAACTATAGTTCCAGATATTATAGACACTTGATTTCATCTTGAAGACTGCTTGTCATGTATAGTCTCTGCTAAAGTATGTTCTGAATTACAAAACAAAATGGCATCCTATACAATTCTGTCTTATAATTTTATTCTTCCACTCAATTCTAATGTCCTCTACATGGTAAACTATGACTGTTGTGATCTGAATGGTGGGCCCTCAAAAGATATGCCTACCTCCTCACCCCTAAAACAAGGGGGTGTGGCCTTGTTTGGAGAAAACTGTCTCTGCAGGTGCAATTATTTCGAGGACCTTGAGATAGGATCACCTAGGTTACCCAAGTGAGCTATAAGTCCAGTGAAAAGTGTCCTTAGAGAAAAGACTATCATAGAGGAGAGTGCCATGTTAAAGTGGAGACAAAACTGGAGTTAGGTAGCTGCATGCCAAAAAAAGTCTGGAATTACCAGACGCTGGAAGATGTAATAAAATATTTACCCCTAGAGCCCTCAGAGTGAACATGGATCTGCTGAAAACTTCATTTTAGACTTCTGGCCTCCAGAACCATGAGAGAATCAATTTCTCTCCCCTTTGAAGTCATCAAATCACTCAGAATTGTCTGAAATTCTCCCACGTTCATTCTCATTCAATACAGTATATGAGAATGTGATGATGATGATCACTTTTTTCTGGTCACTTTAGGGTACTAATAAAAGGACCAATACACTTTTGTTTTTAATGTCTATGAAATTAACAGATCCTTCCTTAGAGTGTTATAAATAGAACTCAAAGATCAATTCAAATAAGCTATCTCATTTAAATTTGGAGAGTCAAAATTTGTCTGTTTTTACATTTTTTTTTAAATTTTTTTATTGAATGATAACTATGTACATTAATATACTTCTGGGGTACAGTGTGGGGTTTTCACATGCAATCTGAAATACTTCCATCAAACTGATCAACACAGCCTTCATGTCATTTTCTCAGTTATAGTTTTAAAACAT